>PITA01004425.1:65903-90656 GCA_004023965.1 Spilogale gracilis
TTTGAGTAGTTCTTTATAGATCTTGGATACCAGCCCTTTGTCTGTAGTGTCATTTGCAAATATCTTCTCCCATTCTGTGGGTTGCCTCTTTGTTTTGTTGACTGTTTCCTTTGCTGTACAGAAGCTTTTTATTTTGATGAAGTCCCAGAAGTTTATTTTTGCTTTTGTCTCCTTTGCCTTTGGAGACATGTCTTGAAAGAAGTTGCTGTGGCCAATGTCAAAGAGGTTACTGCCCATGTTCTCCTCCAGGATTTTGATGGATTCCTGCCTCTCATTGAGGTCTTTCATCTATTTCAAGTTTGTCTTTGTGTGTGGTGTAAGAGAATGGTCTAGTTTCATTCTTCTATATGTAGCTATCCAATTTTCCTAGCACCATTTATTGAAGAGACTATCTTATTTCTACTGGATCTCTTTACTTGCTTTGTTGAAGATGATTTGACCATAGATTTGTGGGTCCATATCTGGACTCTCTACTCCATTCCATTGGTCTATTTCTCTGTTTTTGTTCCAGTACCATGGTGTCTTGGTGATCGCAGCTTTGTAATCAAGCCTGAAATTAGGTAACATGATGCCACCAGCTTTGCTTTTCTTCTTCAACAATTCCTTAGAAGTCTTTTTTGGTTCCATATAAGTTTTAGGATTGTTTGTTCCAATGCTTTGAAGAATCTTGGTGGAATTTTGATCAGAATGGCATTGAAAGTATAGATTGCTCTGGGCAGTATTGACTATTTAACAATGTTTATTCTTCTGATCCATGAGCATGGAATGCTCCTCCATCTTTTTGTGTCTTCTTCAATTTCTTTCATGAGTGTTCTGTAGTTTCTCGAGTACAGATCCTTAAGTTCTTTGGTTAGGTTTATTCCTAGGTATCTTATGGTTTTTGGTGCTATAGTAAACAGAATCAATTCTCTGATTTCCCTTTCTATATTTTCATTGTTAATGTATAAGAACACAACTTATTTCTGTGCATTGATTTTGTAACCTGCCACATTACTGAATTGTTGTTTGAGTTCTAGTAGTTTAGGGGTAGAGTATTTTGGGTTTTCCATATAGAATATCATGTCATGGATCAGCCAGGAAATCAAAGAAGAACTTATACACTTCATGGAAACCAATGAGAATGAAGAAACATCAATCCAAAACCTATGGGATACAGCAAAGGCAGTCATAAGAGGGAAATACATAGCCATCCAAGCCTCATTCAAAAACATTGAAAAATCCCAAATATACCAACTCTCATTACACCTTAAAGAACTGGAAAATCAACAACAAATTAAACCAACCCCACACACACGATGGGAAATAATTAAGAGTAGAGCAGAGATCAATGAATTAGAAACTAGAGATACAGTAGAACACATCAATGAAACTAGAAGCTGACTCTTTGAAAGAATTAATAAGATGGATAAGCCATTGGCCAAACTAGTCCAAAAGAAAAGGGAAAAGACCCAAATTAATAAAATCATAAATGAAAGGGGAGAGATCATGACTAACACCGAGGAAATAGAAACAATCATCAAAAATTACTATCAACAATTACATGCCAATATGTTTAACAACCTAGAGGAGATGGATATATTCCTAGAAACCTATAAACTACCAAGACTGAAACAGGAAGACATTAACAATCTGAATAGACCTATATCTAGTAATGAGATTGAAGCAGTGGTCAAAAACCTCCCCCAAAACAAGAGTCCAGGCCCAGATGGATTCCCTGGGGAATTCTACCAAACATTCAAGAAAGAAATAACACCTATTCTCCTGAAGCTCTTTCAAAAAATAGAAACGGAAGGAAAACTTCCAGACTCTTTCTATGAAGCCAGCATCACACTAATCCCCAAACCAGACAAAGACCCCATCAAAAAGGAGAACTTCAGACCAATATCGCTGATGAATATGGATGCCAAGATTCTCAATAAGATCCTTGCTAACAGGATCCAACAGTACATTAAAAAGATTATCCACCATGACCAGGTGGGTTTTATCCCAGGGATGCAAGGGTGGTTCAACACTCGCAAAACAATCAACGTGATAGAACAAATCAATAAAAGAGAGAAAAACCACATGGTACTCTCAATTGATGCAGAAAAGGCATTTGACAAAATACAACATCCGTTTCTGACCAAAACTCTTCAAAGTATAGGGATAGAGGGAACATTTATCAACCTCATAAAATCTATCTATGAAAAACCCACAGCGAATATCATCCTCAATGGGGAAAAACTGACAGCTTTCCTCTGAGATCAGGAACAAGGCAAGGATGCCCACTCTCACCACTACTGTTCAACATAGTGTTAGAAGTCCTAGCAACAGCAGTCAGGCAACAGAAAGAAATAAAAGGTATCGAGCTTGGCAAAGAGGAAATCAAACTCTCTCTCTTTGCAGACGACATGATACTCTATGTGGAAAACCCAAAAGACTCTACCCCCACACTACTAGAACTCATACAACAATTCGGTAATGTGGCAGGATACAAAATCAGTGCACAGAAATCAGTTGCATTCTTATACACTAACAATGAAAAAATAGAAAGGGAAATCAGAGAATCGATTCCATTTACTATAGCACCAAAAACTATAAGATACTTAGGAATAAACCTAACCAAAGGAGTCAAGGATCTGTACTCGAGGAACTACAGAACACTATGAAAGAAATTGAAGAAGACACAAAAAGATGGAAGAGGATTCCATGCTCATGGATCGGAAGAATATACATTGTCAAAATGTCTATACTGCCCAGAGCAATCTACACTTTCAATGCCATTCTGATCAAAATTCCACCAACATTCTTCAAAACGTTGGAACAAACAATCCTAAAATTTATATGGAACCAAAAAAGACCCCGAATCGCTAAGGAATTGCTGAAGAAGAAAAGCAAAGCTGGGGGCAGCTCATTACCTGACTTCAGGCTTTATTACAAAGCTGGGATTACCAAGACAGCGTGGTACTGGCACAAAAACAGAGAAATAAACCAATGGAACAAAGTGGAGAATCCAGATATTAGCCCACAAATCTATGGCCAAATCATCTTTGACAAAGCAGGAAAAAATATCCCGTGGAAAAAAGACAGTCTCTTCAATAAATGGTGCTGGGAAAATTGGACAGCTATGTATAGAAGAATGAAACTAGACCATTCTCTTACACCACACACAAAGGCAAACTCGAAATGGCAACTTCTTTCCAGACACGTCTCCAAAGGCAAAGGAAAGAAAAGCAAAAATGAACTTTGGGGACTTCATCAAAATAAAAACTTCTGCACAGCAAAGGAAATAGTCAACAAAACAAAGAGGCAACCCAGGGAATGGGAGAGGATATTTGCAAATGACACTACAGACAATGGGCTGATATGCAAGATCTATGAAGAACTACCCAAACTCAACATCCAAAAAGAAGATAAACATATCAAAAAAATGGGTAGGAGACATGAAGAAGCACTTCTCCATAGAAGACATACAAACGGCTAACAGACATATGAAAAAATGTTCATCATCACTAGCTATCAGGGAAATTCAAATCAAAACCAAACTAGATACCACCTTACACCAGTCAGAATGGCCAAAATTAACAAGACAGGAAACAACAAGTTTTGGAGAGGCTGCAGAGAAATGGGAACCCTCTTACACTCTTGGTGGGAATGCAAGTTGGTGCAGCCACTTCGGAAAACAATGTGGAGATTTCTTAAAAAATGAAAAATAGCACACCTGGGTGACTCAGTGGGTTAAAGCCTCTGCCTTTGGCTCAGGTCATGATCTCAGGGTCCTGGGATCGAGGCCCACATTGGGCTCTCTGCTTGGCAGGGAGCCCGCTTCCTCCTCTCTCTCTGACTGACTCTCTGCCTGCTTGTGATCTCTTTATCTCTGTGTCAAATAAATAAATAAAATCTTTTAAAAAATTAAAAATAGAGCTACTCTATGACCCTGAAATTGCACTACTGGGTATTTACCCCAAAGATACAGATGTAGTGAAAAGAAGGGCCATTTGTACCCCAATGTTCATTGCAGGAATGGCCATAATTGCCAAACTGTGAAAAGAGCCAAGGTGCCCTTCAACAGATGAATGGATAAAGAAGATGTGGTACATATATACAATGGAATATTATGTCTCCATCAGAAAGGATGACTATCCAACTTTTGTAGCAACTTGGACTGGATTGGAAGAGATTAGCCAAGTAGAGAAAGTCAAATATCACATGGTTTCACTTACTTGTGGTACATAAGGAGTAATATAGAGGACAGTAGGAGAAGGAAAGGAAATGGGAAGTAAGGTAATTTTGGGAGGGAAATGAAACATGAGAGACTGTGGACTCAGAAACAAACTGAGGGTCTTGGAGGGAAAGGGGTGGGGGGATAGGAGAGCTGGTGGTGTGTATTGAGGGCACATACTGCTTGGAGCACTGAGTGTGGGGCATAAACAATGAATCTTGGAACACTGAAAAAATAAAATGAAACAAACAAACAAAAAAGAAAAGCAAAATATAAAAATTAAATAAACAAACAAATAAATAAGTAAATAAATTTAAAAGCACCTGCCCAGACCTTCCTCAGCTAGTGATCTTTGCTCCTCCTCTTTCCTCAGAATTCTACTTCTATAGAATATGGTTTATCTTATATGTTTTAACCCAGTTGTGAAGTGTGATCATTGTTACAGTGCACTCCTGAACACACACACTGCTGGAGCCCTAGAGAACATTCATGGAATCCTGGGAGCTAGGGCCAAGAGGAGGTGGACTGATTCTGTGATGTGAAAACCTGCACTGAAGGGCTGGAAAGCAACTGTAGGATCCTCTTAACTCTCCCTCCAGGGCAGTTATCTTGAGGAAAACAGCCTGGCCCAAGGTCACATACCTTCCCAGAGAAGCCCACATTCACTGACTGATCAGTGGGGGATATGAAGTCCCAGCCCTCATCCCACTAGAAGCATCTCTGCAGGTCCACAACTGCAAATCTCTGGGTTTACATCACTTATGCAATCACTTGGCTGCATTAAATTTTCCTGTTGGAAAAGCATAAAGGGAATTGTTTTCCTGGTTAGACCTGATTTATATACCTCCTTTCTCCACACACATTCCTCCTCCCCTTCCAATGGACATTTGCAACTGAAACCTTTTCTCTAGCCTGGGAATAAAAGATTGTGTGTCCAGTAAATGAATTTTAAATTTCAGCAAGCAGCTGTAGCGAGATTATTCTGAAGGGGAGGGTGGCTATAGGTACTCACCCCCACTAGGCAATGGCCCATTCAAATACTTGGGGGAAATGCAACAAGTTCGCAATTTGTTGTGAGTAGATGTGCCTAGAGAATCTGCATAGAGACTTTCATTCCTTACCTGTCTCCACCTGCCTGTCAGAAGGAATGAAGACTTTTTAATGTGAGAAGAAACAAAGCCAAAAGCAGACAGCAACTAGCAGCAAAGCATCCAGTATAAAAGGAAATTGTACAGCACAATAGTTCAGGGATTTATGTGTGACCTGCATTCTGTGTTACACAACCAACTGAGACTAGACACAATAATGGATTTTTTTTTACATTTGATTTCATATACTCTGGGATGTCAATCCAGGTAAAGGTCATACTCCTGTTAAGCTAGCTAGAGAAATAGTACTAGACAGCATTTTCTAGCAGTTGTTTTTGGGGAAAGGAAATAGTGTTTATACTATTTTTTCTTCTAAGGTACCACTACATGTAAAATTATTTATTTTCTCAACATCAGATCCCCAAACTACCTTAACTCCTTATCTTCTTCTTACCCCTTATTGTAATTAAGGAAGGATTTCTGTACCAGTCAGGATAATTCAGTCTCTGCTGTGGTAACAATGTCTTAAATTCTTAATGGCTTATAACAATAAAGACACTTCTAACTCATGGAGCATATCCATTGAGTGTTGAGGCATGGCTCCATGTGTCCTTGTTAACAGGGCAACAGCTGACTGGCACATTACTGGTTCCTATGACAGAAGGAAGTGACAGACATTGCTCTGACCACATTTCAAGGTCATAGAGTATTATAGGGTAACATCCAACTTCTTGCAGCCATTTCTATTTTCCCAAAGTCACAATTTTCCCCAAGGTTGCAGATCCAACATTCTGTCTTGCTGGCAATGGAAACCCTTCCTTTGTTGTTTTATAGAAATCTTAAATGTAATGAAACTCTTGATTTTCTCTGCCTCTAATTACCCCCATCTCAGTAAAAGACACCACTTTCTACCCAGTTGCTTATGTCAGAAAGCTAGACATCAACCTTGTTTCTTTCTTTCTTTCAGTTGCTGTATTCAACCCAACTGCAAGTGTTATTGATTCAACTTTCAAAATAGTTTTAGAATCTACTTTTCCCTATATCCATTGTATCCATTTGTCTTAGTCTAGCTCTCCTCCAGAAGTAGACCTTGATATAAGGATTAAAAATTCAAGTTGTTTTTCTGGGAGATGACTGAAACATTGATAGGGGAGTGAGAAAATGAGATGGAATAAATGGTTCCCCATACCCCCCCCAAAAAAAAAAGAAAGGAAAAGGAGAAGTGTCATTATTGAGACATCCAACTGCAGCCAACTAGAGCTTAATCTTGTAAGGAACTTCTGGTAAATGATGAAGAACAGGTGCTTTAGTGCTATTCCACTGTAATGGGTGGAAAAAGCCCAAGCTGTTGGAACTGTGCATAACTACCACTGCCACCAGGGCTATTCTATTCATGGACCTATTGTACAAGCATGGGAATGGCCAAAGACAGGTCATCTGGTCTACCTAGTTGAGCAGTGCCTCTTCTATAATCTGTGTTCTCTACTGGCATTAGCCTATGAAGCAAAGATCCTCACATTTTGATACCACTCCCATAAATCCCTTACTATGCTTCTTCCTGAGACCTCTCTCTCCTTTCCTCTAATTCCCCAGCCCTACTCAAAGTTCCAGAACAACCAACTAGTGATTAATAGCCATTTAAGCTGTTGACAACAGCTAAAAGTCCTAAATATTTTTATCCCAGGGCACCTCTTGTTCCAGTCCTAGTAAATAACCATGTATATTGCTTAAAGTTCTAGACACTGAAAAGCTTTCTCTTTGTCTCCTCGGAAATGATACTACAGAATAGCAGTTGTCTATTTTTGGCTTGTACTAATATCTTGTGCTAATCCATTGATGAACCAGAGATTTTTCTTCCTTTTTCAAGTAGTCACAATGAAAATTTATAAGTCCATGAGTATAGAATGAAGGAAACTCATCTGTGTAACAGAAATAGGTAATATGAGGGTCTGGGCAAAATACTCATTTATTTGTATTCTCTGGATCTGCTCGGCCTGATTCCAAATGTACCATTGTCATTATATGATGACATTTTGTTGTGCCTGCCCACCTTTTGAACTGACAATGTTCAGCTCTAGGAGGCAAAGTTCAGATCATGTTAGGAAGCAATTTGATGTACTATGATCAAATATCTAAGCTCCACTAGAGTCTAGTAGTATCACAGGAGCTGCTGTTTAAATGGTGAATAACTTTCTGTTGCAGCTATGTTATGAACAGACTTGTTTCTTCCCCAACGCCCCTCCCTAAATTCATGTATTGCAGCCCTAAATCCTACTGTGACTGCATTTGGAAAGAGGGACTTGAAGGAGTTAAGTAGAGCTAAATGAGATCATATAGGTGGGGTCCTAACCTAATAGAACTTATGTCCTAATAAAAAGAGGAAAAGATACTAGATCTATCTCTATCTCTCAATCTCTCTCTCTCTCTCTCCCTCTCTCTCTCTCTCTCTCTTTCTTATTTCTAAACATGCATAGAGGAGAAACTATATGAGGATACAGCAAAAAGGTGGCTGTTTGCAAGCCAAGAAAAGAGCTCTCACATGAAACCAACCCTAATGGCACCTTGATCTTGGACTTCGGGACTCCAAAACTGTGAGATAATAAATTTCTGTTGTATAATCTGTCCTGCCTAGGGTATTTTGTTACAGCGGCCCTGGTAGATTAACAATAGACTTGCTGTAAAACCTTAGGCATCCACAATGAGACTCATCTACAAGGACTTGCCTGAAATACAACATCCTGTCTTTATTTACCGTGGATACCTCTAGCATCCTGTTCCATGGCCCACTGGCAGGACTGATTGCATTGCAACCTGACTGTGTTCTTTTGCTTTGAGTTCCACTCAAAACTGGCATCTTTCTGAGTTACTCAATAAATAGATTATTGTATTTTCCAAGTGTGGTATGTGCTACCTCCAAAGTTAAGAGGCTTATTAACTATTGTGCATTTTTTCTTTTTCTTTTTTAAGATTTTATTTATTTATTTGACAGAAAGAGAGAAAGCATAAGCAGGGGGAGCGGCAAAGGAAGAGAAGCCTGCTCCCTGCAGAGCAGTAAACTCAATGCAGAATGCAGAGCTCCATCCCAGGACACTGAGATCGTGACCTGTGCCAGAGACGGACACTTAACCAACTGAACCACCCAAGCACCCATGCATTTTTCTTAATGAAAAAAGCTGCAGGTGTTAATACTGCCCAGCATTTCTCAGTTCACCTCAAATCCATGTATTGTCTATCTCCCACCCATTGGTATATCCATTATACTTGCCACTTCATACTCTCCAGGTTCAATTAATATTATGTCACTGATACAGTGACAAGGGAATGTCAAAACAACCAAGGTCAAAAACAACAAACTAACTGGACTGGTTTGTGACAACAAAAGAGTTAACTCAAACTTCTGCCAGGACTATGAATGTCTGTTGTTGTTCATTCCCAATGAATGCAAATGTCTTTTCATTGCTCTTTGTGATAGACTTTTGTGATTATTTTGTGATTGTATAGAATACATTCACCATATCAATAGTTGCTACTGATGCCAGAGATTAGGTTGATCTAGTCTAGTAATATGATTTCTGCTCTAGCTATGACAATTAGGGGTACAATTTGGTTACATTTTTGGTAGTTGTTTTAATTTCCTATGGCTTTTGCAACAAATTGCTGCAAACTTGGTTGCTAAAAACAACACATGTTTTTTCTTTTATAATTTTGGAGGGCAAAAGTTTAAAATTAATGTCACTGGGCTGAAATAATAACAATAGGGCCATGCTTTTTTTTCAGCCTCCAGAGTTGCATTTTTCAGAGCTCATGACCCTTTCTTACACTTTCAAAGCCTAAAGCATTGCACCTGCTTTTGTTGTTGCCTTCTTCTTCTGTAGTCTGATCTCCCTCTGCCTCCCTATTATTAGGACACTTTACAGTTACATTCAGGGCTCACCTACGTAATCCAGGACAATCTCTCCATCTCAAGAGCCTTAATTTAATCACACATTAAATTATTCTGCAAATTCCTTTTGCAGTGTAAATTAGCACTCAAGAATTTTCAGAGATATTAGGACCTGGGGCTTTGGGGATAATTTTCCACCTACTGCAGAAATCATTTCTCATTTACTATGGCCAGTTGTTCACTGCCTCCCCACTCACATACCCCAGATCCTATTAAGAATCAGAATAAATCCCGGGTGAATTAAAAGTCGGGGATAGGATGAAACCCACCCTCACTGCATCCTTCAATCCTTGAGGGCTCCTTGCTCTTTTACTTGGAAAGTGGTATTGCTTTTGATTTACTATCTTTGCCAAAGGGACAGTGTAAGGAGTTTGCATTTGGATTTCCCTACCATACCCTTAATTTTATCTTGACCCTGAGGCCACATTTTGGTGGTTTTACCCTGTATTTAAGTTCCACCCAGGTTTTAATTTACTCAGAAGGAATTTTTCTGGTTGAAGAAATTGAAGATGAGAAGTTTTTTTTTTTCCACACCAGAAATTCCTGGCTCCCTTATATTTCCTCTAAAGTCTGTTTGCAAACTGAGCACTTCCTTCTTCAGTTTATTCCACAAATTAGAAATAAAGAGCCAGTTGATATATTCCAGATACTGCCTGAAATCTTCACCCTATCTACAAGTTCATTAGGTAGATTTTCTACCTACAATTTACCACAGGCAAGTCGTTTCAATTACCCTACCACCACATAAGAAACATTGTTCTCCCTCCAGCTTTCTAAAGGCATTTCCAGCCTCTACTGCCAGTTTTCCAGAGGCCACTTTTATAGTCTCTGTTTGCTTCTCAGTCTCAAAGTCAATGCCCTTGTTTTAGGTTTTTGTTTGGACAGGACACCATTTCTGATATGAAATTGAATGGCTTCAGTTAGCTTTCATTGTATAACAAACCACCCACAAATTCAGTGGCTTCAATAACATTTTTGTTTCTCACAATTCTTTAAGTTAGTTGTGCTGTTTCTTAGCTGATTTCATCTCATGAGATGCATGGGATCTCTCATGCAACTGAATCTAGCAGGAGGGTTAGTGCAGAGGGCAGACTCTATATCGCCCTCCTACGATGGTCTCCAGTTCCTAGTGTCCATGCCTTTGTGAATAACTCTCCCCTTGGAATATGGGGTAGCCTAGCAACCTGTAAGTTGTTTCTAACTCTTAGAAAATAGTAACAGCAATGTGGTATCATTTTCACAATTAAGTTTAAGGAGACTGTCATTTTCATCTTGCTAGCTGCTTTTCTCTATTGACTCTCTCCCTTGCTGGCTTTGATGAAGCAAATTGTCATGTTGGGTAGACATGTGAGAAGGAACTGAGTATAAAGAAGTGATGCCCTCATTATCCTCTCCATCATCAATACCTACTTTTTTTTAGTATAGTTGACACACAATATTACATTAGTTTCAGGTATACAGCATAGTGATTGAACATTTCTATATACAGTTATGTTATGCTGCAAGTATAGCTACTGTGGGTCACTGTACAACATTATCAGAGTTTCCTATGCTGTACTTTTATTCCCATTATAATTTATTCCATAACTGGAAGCCTGTGTTCCCCATGCCCCTTCACCGATTTTGTCAATCCCTCTGCTCCCCATAACCCCCCCCCCAGTTTGTTTTCTCTATGTATAGGTCTGCTTCTACTTTTGTTTGTTCACTTATTTGATTGTTTTTTTTTTTTTTTTAGATTCCATATGTAAGTGAAATCATATGGTATTTGTCTTTCGCTGATTTATTTCACTTAGCACAATACCCTCTAGGTCTATCAGTGGTATTGCAAATGGCAAGATCTCATTCTTTTTATGGCAGAGTAATATTGCATTACACACACACACATCTTTTATATATATATATATTCATGTATGAATAGACATCAAGGCTGCTTCCAATACCATTATCTTTAACACCCACACCACTATCATCACTCTTTTTCATAGCCTTGACTCTAGATGGGCCGTTCTCAACCATTGATTGACCAGGATGGCAGAGCTGGGCTTAAGATCTTTTCTCCCAAGCCCTTTTCCTCTTCATTCAGCTGGTTCTGGATCCCAAAAGGCCTCTCTCCAACTTGTTCCTCACTGATACAACTTCTCCAGCTCAGAGGAATCAGTTCTAGACTTAGAAGCAGGTACCAATCTCCCCTTTCATCAAGCAGGTCTGTCTTAGAGGCTCTTGCTCTCTCCTTTTTGGGCAGTACGTGGAAATGGTTGATATAGTTTAATGATCAGCTAACAGGGAAGATCAGGCCATGCTCTAAAGGAGACCAACTCCCTGGGCTCCCCTATGGCCCTATGGGTAGAGAGATTCCCAAGGAATTTGTCTAAGCACTTAGCATCCTTCTGCATTGTCTGTGTAACATAGCTCACTAGTAATGCTACATATCTACTGAATGATCTGAAGGAGAGATGAAGTTGGGGTTCTAGGTTTTGAGCTGCCCTCACCTGAAGAGGCTACATTGCACAGCTGTGAATATCCTGAACAAAGACATCTCCTTTTCTCCTCCTCCCCTATCCCCAAGGGCTTGGTAGGCTCCTGGGTGGAGTGGGGGACTATCCCAGGTTCTGGGAATGAGGAAGCAGGATTCCAAGGTTGTGTAGGGAGCCTCAAAGAGCTTTTAAAGTCCTTTTATCCATCTGCTGCCTGCAGGCAGATGTGAACAGCCCTCCCTTTCCACAGCTAATGGGGCCTTTCTGACTGTTGAAGAAAACGGGAAGGAGAGGCTGTTGAATGCTTCCTTAAGAAGAAATTTATCTCCAATAATTCCCACCCCATCTCCCCCTTTCTACATTTTTTTTCTCTGGATCTCTTTTCCTGCATTGCATCAGACAGAAACTTAGGAAACGCAGCCAGCTCTGTGAAAGACCAACAAGATGGGATGCCAGAGCTGGGAGAGTGATGTGCCTAGAAGAGCAGATATAATGTATCCACCAAAAGGCCTCACTTATGTATTGTCAAGGAGACCAGGGTCAGGGAACACTTTGTTTCAGGAATAATTCACACATCATTTTTCATTATTTTTTAAGGATTTTTTCTATTGGATTAATAAGACATTTTTAAACAGGCTGATATAATTAAATTAATATAAGCATAATTATTCATAAATCTAGTTTTCACATTTATAAGTGTTCAATATTCACTTACAAAAAGGTTAAATTTTCTTAACCTGGTCTATCTGTATGTGAACAATTTATCAGTCCTGGACCCTTGCCATACCAGGTTGAAGGAAAAGAAAATCACAAAGTGGCACCTTTTCAACAGCCTATTCAGAGTTGTGTCCTGAGCATCCTTACCTCCTCACTAGGGATTAATGAAGCCCAGATGCCTAGACTAGTGCCTGACATACAATAGGTACTTAGTGCATGATCTTTAATGACTGAGATAAGAAACTTTGGTAAAATATTCCATCCCCCGGGCACCTGGGTGGCTCAGTTATTAAGTGTCTGCCTTCAGCTCAGGTCATGATCCTAGAGTCCTGGGATAGAGCCCCTCATCAGGCTCCCTGCTTGCTGGGAAGCCTGCTTATCCTTCTCTCACTCCTCCTGCTTATGTTTTCTCTTTAGCTGTGTTTCTCTCCATCAAATAAATAAATAAAATCTTAAAAAAAAAAATTCCATCCCTTAGTTATGTTATAGATACTGAAAGTCAGAAGTGAGACAGTGCTGAATGACACCTAGCTGGAGCCCAGGGTAGGACCTATGGTCCTATCACCAGATCCAGTGCTCTTTGTGCTAAGTCAAGAGGATTTGCCAGCTTCTCATCAGAAACCAGCCTTCTCTTCCTTCCCTGCAAACCCTACTGTGTCCCTCCCCTCCCCACAGGTGATCAAGCCCAACACCACATTCTCGGTGATCTAAAGAGTGAGTGCCTTCTTGCCCTGAAGACAAACATCTGCCTAGCTCGGGATGGGAAATGGGGGGGTGTGCTTCTGAGTATATTCATCCAATATGACTGCTGAAAGGGGCCAACCCTGCATACTTCTCAGCTCCACTGCGCTCCCTAACTCTTGGGAGGTCTGCTTCATCCTTTGTCCTGCATCTGCCAGCCATCTCTGGTCCCTGCTCTATCCTATGCCAGTCTGGCAGGCATGAGCGATCTGCAAGGAGACTTCTGGGGCATTCTTGAGTGCTTACAGGGTGTAAATAGACCCACTTTGGGTTCCTGGTCACTTCCTCCTACAGGGACTTATAGCCTTGCCCCGCTCTCAGGGCTTATTTTTCCACTAGGAGGTGTCCCACTCTTGTAGTATGCTGCTTGTCCTGCTGACTGTTCCATGATTTTTATGGATTTTTTTTTAACTAGTCTGGCAAATACTTTGGCATAAACGTCTAAGAATTCTAATTGAGTCTCAATCTACATATTCTTGTGTGCCCAGCCCTGAGGTAGGTACCGAAAGCAGCTGCTAGCCTCCTTCAAGAGCTAAAGATGTCTCAGGCAGGATAAGGCAGGTAAGTCGTGTCCACCAATCATGAGAAAAGAAGCAGGGAGGGGTTGCTCAGGAAGGGTTGGGCTGAGTCATCAGTGGGCTCCCTCAAAGTTCTGACTCAATTTGTAGGCTTTCCATGAAAGCTGAGGCTTGGCAAGTTTAAGCTTTATGGGTTGAGGGACCCCTCAACTTCCATGCAGTGTGTAAGAGTGGAGGCCAGCTCTACCTCTAGAGCAGTGAGGACATCAGCCTTACCCAGTGCAGCCTGTTGGTTGGGAGACCTTGGTGAGGTTCCATTTGTCCACTCTAGAAAGGCAGAGTGGGGAGGCTATGGAGAGAGGTAGGGCCTGATCTGATCTAAGGCTGGGGTGCTCTAACAGGTACCCTGTTACACAGAGCAGCTACAGCCTCCCTGATTACACTTCCCAAAGGGAAGAGCTGACACATAATGGACTCAGGAAACATTGTTGAGTATATTATTGGAAGTAGGGGAACAAACCTATATTCATAGATATGTCCTTACTATCTGTCAATCTGTATATATTTTAGGTAGACCAGCTTGCTTAAATTATCCCCACTCCTGACTTATTTTGTGCCCTGCAGGTTTTTTTTTCTTTAAAAACAAACAAATCAATGCTTCTCCAGGCTGAAATGGTAATACAATTCCTGGAATATTTGATGGCAGATGTGGGAACAAAGGGTGGGGGATTTGATTGTAAATATCTGTGAGGGCCACCACACTCTCAAATAGGAGGCTAGCCCCCCACCCATAGACTGGACAGGATCTCATGGAATAGCAGGGCAATGGCATCAAGGGAGGCACCTGCTTTGCAGGGTGGGGCTGAAGAGGCAGGAGGGACCAAATGAAACATTTCCACTCAGTGGAATTCAACAATCATATTTTGAGAGCAACACATATTATGTATAGTGTTTGATATAAAATACTTCATGTTTCACCAAATATTTTCTTAGAATTTCTTGTTCATTCCTGACAACTAATGGAAAATATAGAAAAGATTATTGATCCCATTTTACAGATGAAGTCACTAAGCTTTAGAGAGGTTGTATCCAAAAGAAGCGGAACTAAATCTGAAAGCTCTGACTCCCCCTACACCGGGCCTTGAACTGGGCTCTGCAAGGGATTCAGGCTTGATTGGGATATGGGATCTGCCTTTTTCTTCAAGCAGGGAGGACCTCACTAAACAGACATTGATAAAGACAGAGTTCCATTTGTAAATTTGTTTGTGAAATGGTGGCTTTTGTACAATAATTAAGCAATTCCTGGTAGGGTTGTCTGTTCCTTTCCCTAAAGACTGACTAGGTGGGAGAAACCCTAGGATTGTAGCTCCCTGAGCCTTATTTACAAGATGCTACTGGCTCTGAGTGGTTAGGGTTGCCAGACTCAGCAAATGAAAGTACAAATGTCCAGTTAAATTTGCATTTCAGATAAAAACTGATTTTTTTCATATAAATATGCCTCAAATATTGTATGGGATGTACTTATGCAAATAATAATCTATTGTTTCTATGAAAGCTAAATATAAATAGGCATTTTATATTTTATCTGCTAAACTTATCAGCTAGTTAAGGGGCTTGAAGTTTTCATTTTTCCAACAACCCAGTGCCCCCATCTAGTGTCCCTCATTCTGAATCTTCTTCACCAGAGTCAACAGACTACCCCACTTTGACAAGGGTCTTCTAGAAACAAGATGGTGTAACTCAGAGTGAAATCCATGGTGAGGTTTCAGGCCAAGTTAGCTTAGGGTATATGGGTTCTAGGGAACCTGATTGGCATAAAAGGGGAGCAGTGGCCCTGCTGGCTTTTGCCCTGTGAATCCTGACTGAATTAGGCAGAAAAACATTCAGCAGGCATTGGCTTACAAGTCTCTTGACTTCTCCCTTTCTTACTTCTGACACCACAGGACATGACATCTAGAATTCCAGGGACCTCAGCAGAGGTAGGTGAGGCATCATGGCTGTGTTCCCTCCCCAGGCCAGCAGGGCCAGCATGCACATACCACCCAGTCACTTGCAGCTCTAGCTCTTCCTTAGGTACCTGCCATGTGGGCTTGACCTGTTCTCACAGGAGGCCTCTTTCCATTTGCAGATTTAATTCAGATTAACATGAAAATCTCCATGGACTGCTTTTCTTCAGGCTGAGAGAATGCTGCTTAATTTCAGGAGAGATAAGGAGGGGTTTGGCTTGTTTTCCTCTATGGTTTAAGGAAACAGAAGAAACTGATGGGGCCCAGGATGATTGCTGGCATCCCAGGCTCTGCCCCACACCCCTGCTGGACTTATCAGAACAGGGTGTACTAGAGGCTGAGCCCTAGAGACCAGGCTGGCATGGATAGAGAAGAACCTGCTCTCTCTCTAAGGGCCAGTGAGGAGGGAGGCTTCACAGTGGACAGACTCAGGCTAGGCTGTCAGCTTCCTAGCTGCTGCCCTCCCTAGCACCATCTGCCTCCACAGCTGGGGCTCCTAAGGCTGGGTGGAGAAAGCAGAAGGGTTGGGGGGATCTCCATGCTCCAGAGGTCACCTACTGGCACCTCCTCACTGGAGGTGCACTGATGGGCTTGTGGCTACTCTCTCTGATGGGGAAGCCTTGTATCCTGAGAAGTCTGGCCTCCAGATGAGAAAGAATGATGCCAGCCTCAGAGTCTCAGTGGCCTTAGCACAGTTGCCTGTGGGCAGGGCCTTGGTTTTTAGAATTCTGAAGTTGCCTGGCCTTTTCTCCACAAAAGGAGGTGAATTAAAGTGAGGTAAGCCTAGAACCAGGATTAGTCTCCCCTCCTCAAAGCCCCCAAGACCATTACTATTATGATCAGTGTAATTTTGAAATGGCAGCTGGGGTTTCACTTTCATCCTCTGTAATCTTTCCCCACCCAAATTCAATTTAGATTAAGAACAAAGGTAGGTCCTGTTTGCCCTCCACTCAATCACTGGTGCTGGAGTTCAGCCGTCTCCATTCCTGGCCCCCATGCCCCTTAGCCCTGTGGTCTGAAAGGGGATGGCAAAGGGGAAGGTTTCCAGAAAGGGAGGGGTGGGTGCTCTTGGAGCCACAGCACCCCAAGGCTAATCCTCTCCTCCATGGTGTCCCTGTATGTCCCTACCTAGGCTTTCTGAGTTCAGTAGTTCTAGGTCTCTGCACAGCCCTCCTACTGTCTGCTTTTCTTATACAAACAAGCACAGGATGGTCTTGCTTGGTGAAGAAGTCACAGCTCCCTTACGCCTTCTCAGCATTTTCAGTGCTTTCTGCCACCACCTGGAGCTTACACTCTATCTCATCTTCATCCTTAGTTCTCCACCTATGTTCTTACCTGGGCCCTGACAGAGGATGGCTGGCACAAAGAATGATACTGGTACCAGGTGTGCGCCAAGGGATGCCCTAAAGAGCTCTGAGCACTGGTTGCCTCTGTGAGACTCCTGCCCCCTCACTTACTAACTGTTTAACACTATGCAAGTCACCTACTCTCTGGGCCTTCTTTTCTCATCCAACGAATAAGAAACTTGAGAAGGTGTTCTCTTCAGATGCCATTCTACTCTAAGGCTCCTTGGTCTTCCTCCTGCCTTTCAGAGTCCAGATGTGGCAGAAGAGATTTGCAGGTTCATGCTTGAGTACAGGACTGACCTTTGACTTGGGAAAGAGATGGAGCCTCTATCTTTGTGTCACACTGTAGAGGTCCTTGCTCTGGCCTCTCCATTTCTCATGGAAGGGTCAAAAGGACATATTTATACCATAGTCCTGGGAAAATGTTAAGTTTCCCTAAGATTTGCAATGATACCCAAAGACTCAGGTTCTCAGCTTCTTAAGAAGTTCTTAGGGACTCAGTTTTCAGCCCAAGGGAGCACCCAGTAGTAGTCTTTTCTAACATATTTGATCTTTGTCCTCTATTCATAATAAAGACCTCCTAAAACTCTTGTAATTTCTTGAGTGATAGAAATTATAGAAATAACAAAAAAAAGAAAAGAAATTATAGAAACATCTTTTTTTCTTGATATAGAGCTCTTAAATCCCTTGGAATTTTTTGGGTGACAGGACCTTCTTTTTCTAATGAGATGACTCTTTGTGGGCCTTAGATAGCTTTTGGATGGGGTTTATTTGCCAGAAAGACCAACTTGATGAGAAGGCTTGAACTTCAAGTCCTACTCTGCCCAACTTCCAGGGAAGGGAGAGCATCTGGAGATTAAGTTAATAATCTATCTTGCCCATGTGATGAGTGAAATCCTCCTAAAAATCCCTAAATCATGGTTCAGGGAGCTTCCGGATTGGTGAATGTATCCATGTACCAGGAAGGTAGCATACCTTGATGGCATGAGGGTAGAAAATCCTGTGCTCAGGACTCTTCCAGACTTCACCCTATGTACCTTTGCTTTGGGTTTTACCTCTTTATTCCTTATACTATATAATATTCTTCATAATAAACCTGTAATTGTGAGCACAGTGCTTCTCTGAGTTCTGTGAGCTGTTCCAGAAAATTACTGAACCTGAGAAAGGGGTCATGAGAACCTATGATTCACAGTGAGTTGATCAGAAACACAGAAGGTCCGGGACTTGCAATTGACATGGGGACACTCTTGTGGGATTGAGTTCCTAGCTTGTGGGATATGATGCTGACTTCAGGTAGATACTGTTAAACTTGAAACGAATTGCAGGACACCCAGTTGGTGTTTGGAGAGTTGAACATTGGTTGTTGGTGTGAGGAAAAATCCCACACATTTGATGTCAGAAGTATTCTGTGGGCAGGAATAGATCATGAAATCCTACACAAATAATTGAGTCTTCCCTCCCAGGAATTCCAGCCAATAACATTTTTTGCATCTCATTAAGAAGAGGAGGGCTTTGGAACAGAGGAAGTGTGGTCCAGAAAGGAGGAAGAGGAGTCAGAGGGATCGCCAGAGAGCACTTCCTATTCTCCTGTGATCCTTAGTATCCATGGAAGTTGGAGGCACTTTGGGTAAAGCTTTGCAATTGCCCACTGCCCTCCCAGTCTTGACGATTCCAGCCCTTCAGCCCTGGACTCATGCAGGTATTGAGGGGAGTTAAGGATGTAGTCCACACACATTGCCAACCAAATGACTGCCTCCCAGCAAGACTGTGTGTGTCCTGGGTGTCCTGGCAGCTCTCCCCCTGCTTGGTGGCCTGAATCATGTCAGGGCACACTCCACCCCCACTGAGGAGGCAAGCATAATACCTTCCATGGAGTAATGTTCTTGCATCAAGCATGTGTGGCTTGAGTATGCACAGCTGAGTCTTATCTCCCAGTGAGACAGTATATACCGCAGTTCAGCAGACAAGGGGCTTAGCGGCATAATAGAAGTACAGCAGGCCCAGCTCTTCGGTTTTGAGGTTTATACCCTAAACAGGATATAAAAGAGCTATATCCTACTTTCACAGACCTCGGGGCCAAATGATGGATGTCTATACCCAAAATTTCTCACCTCCTTAGAACATTCCCTTCCTACTCCAGTTTGTACATTGGTGCATGGAGGCATTTCCCCAGTGTGGGAAGAGGGTGGGATTGTCTCTGTCTGCACGCAGATAAAGCTTCAGCCTTTCTAGGGCTTGAGACTCAAAGTAGATTAACGATCACGGCTGGCCTGAAGGGAATGGAATTATTAATAATCTAGTCCTGATAGAATAAGACTTTGTTTTCCTTCTCCCAGCCCCATCACTAGCTATGGAAGGCAGGGGAGGGCCCCATTAATCATGCTGTTCTGATGTTCCTGCCTGCTCAATGGCCACAAGAATGAATATATTGCTCAGAAAACACGTGCAGGATTATAACAACACAGATGCTATGAAGGCATTATTTTCATTGTCAAGATGCTTGATGGTTTCATAATTTTAATAAAAGAATGAGGTTTTAAACTCAAGGGAGTGATTAATAAAGTAGTTCACAGACAAATGGTGATGGCTGAAGTGCTCTTACCAAGAGCAGGCTCCCTCCCTCACTTGCCACCTGCTCTTCTGATAGAGATGTGTGCTCAGCACTCAGCCCTGCAACACTCCTCTGGCATCACACACAGCACTTGTGCTTGAGGTCGCACAGTGGAATATATCTGCACCCTGCAAATGGAGAGAAAAATAAATCAGAAGCCTTTAACCACTGGCATGAGTCAGGACTTTCTCAGGCATCTGTGATAGAAACCCAACTCAGATTTAAGAAGAAGAAGAAAAAAAGAAAAAGCTGGCTGGAGTGGGGGCAAGTGCACCAGTTCAAAGGACCGCAGAGTGGAAGAGGGTAGCTGTCCTTCAGGCATGGCCAACTCCAGAGACACATGAAGTCACTGGGATGCAAGCCCTTTCCTTCTATCCCCTGGCTCAGCCTTTGTCTGTGTTTTTGCCTTCTGAGACTGCCCCTCACAGCAGCAGCCCAGCACCTCTGCTGTGTTGGAGAAGCCTTCCCTGAGAGGGATCATGCTCCCTGCCTCTACCCTGCCATGTTTGTTTCTTAACCCTTCTCCACTTCCTTTGTTGTCTGCCACCCCTGGTGAGAGCAGGAGCTTTGCCTGGTTTAGATTCATTGCTTTACAGACAGAGCCACCAATGGTGCCTGATATAGAGAAGGCTTTCAAATATTAGTCGAACAAATAAATGAGCCCAACAATGGATGTTTATGAGTGTTACCTTTAAGATGGGGAGGTCGGGAATCAGAGAAGTAAATTCCCTGAGGTCATTCAGCTCACGTTTGGCAGAGCCAAGGTTTGAACTCAAACACATAGACTTCAGACCGTCTGATTATGAACACTGCATGCCAGAGGGCTTACATTCAGTACCCATATAAGCTGGGACTAGGAGGCCCTGGAAAGAGAGGGAAAGAGGAGAGACAGACAGAGGTAGATGGAGAGAGAGGAAGCGGGGGTGGGGAGAGAGAGAAAGAGCAGAGGAGAGGGAAGAAAAACATGCCAGTATTAGCACCAGGTGGGGGCTCTGCTGACTCCTCTTGGAGAGGAGGGATGGTACTCAATTCCTTTTCATCGCATCTGCATGGGAACACACAATTTTTGGAAAGCTAAAGAGGGAAATTTTAAAAGGAGCATTTTTTTTTTTTTACTTTAAATTTATTTTATTTTTTCAGTGCTGGGTATTTACCCCAAAGATACAGATGTAGTGAAAATAAAAGGAACATTTTAAATCATTAGCCAACTTTAATTATGGAACAATTCCACTTTCCAAGGATCTTGCCCAACTATTTACCTCAAGGCACTAATTCGTTTTGTATTTACCTCATGAGGGGATCCTGTCTCCAACCTGCAGGCGACTCCAGGGGTCAGGGTTGGGCAGGAAGACAGACCAGAGATGGCTATACCCAAATGCATTTTGTTCTACCCAGAACTCTGGTTTCAGAGTGCTGGCTCAGGCACCTGAAGCTGTGGCCAGTGCCCAGCTCTGCCATTCTTCACTTCATGCCTTTGACTTCCCTGTGCTGCAGCCTCTACTCCTGCATAGCCCTGGAGGAACACAGGAGAAAATGTGGATGTTTTGCACTGTGAGGGGTCACCACGTTTGCTCCTCTTGAGGGGTAGAACCCTCCCACATACCAGGACTGAGAGGCAGGTGCATGTGGGGACATGTTGATGCCAAGGCCCTCTGCTAGGTCCTGCTCCTGTGCCTCCTGTGGCTTCTTGGCTGCTGGATGACAGGGTACATCCTCAAAGTTCCTTACTTCTCCTTCCCTGACACAGTGTAGCCACCGTATAGGGGATCTTGTTATGTAGCCATTAGATGCCCATAAAAGTGGCTGCTACAAAGCCCATTAGTTAATTATAAGGTAATCACAAACGCACGGAAGGAACATCTGTTTGATTTATGCTAATTGCTTAGACATGCTTTAATTCTCCCAGTTGGAATGTAGGCCTTAGGAGGATAGCAGCTTCCAAGTCCAGGGCCCCACACTGAGCTGGGATGGAGGTCCCAGGGCTCATGGACTAACACAGTGAGGCGAGCAAAGATCTGACTTCCAGTGCTGCTCTCACAGAGTTTTCTGGGGCTCAGGAATAGAAATTTCTTTGGCATCTGCTGGTGCTTCTTTGAGCTGCTCAGCAGGTGCTCAGGGAAAAATGTGGGGCAAGGGAAGAAGGAAGTCCAAGGCACACAACCAGCTCCCAGCTCTGCTAACACAGTCCGTGCTCCTGCCTCTCACTGTTGTACCCACATCCTAGGCACAATTCCTCAGAGGGCTTCTGTGTGAGTGTGCTTAGGCTACTGTAACAAAATGCCACAAACCAGATGAGTTAAGACAATAGAAATGTATTCTTTACCAATTCTGAATGCCAGAAGTCTGCAATATCAAGGTGTTGGCCAAGCAATGCCCCTTCTTTTCCTCTTCCAGCTCCTGGTGGCCCCAAATGTTTCCTGGCATCACCCTGATCTCTGACTCCAGTTTCCTTTGGCCTTCTCTCAGCCTCTGTGTCTTCACATGACTGTCTTCTTACAAGTGATACCAGCAGGCTGGGTCCAGGGACCTAGGGAGGGTCCCCCAAGAGAGTCCTTTGTTTTTCAAGGCATGGAATTCAAATGTAAGCCAGCAGGAAGAGAGAGCAAAGTTTATTAAAGAGAAAGCCAATACAGATGGAGTATCTGAGAATCTTGGAAAGGAAAGGAACATAAGTCTTTTCTTTGTCCAAGGTCTAAGGGTTTTTTACTGAGGATTGTGGTATGGTATACATGTCCTATCAGGCCTCCAGTTATATATAACTGGTTAGAACAAAGACTAGGGCCCAGATGTTATTCCTTGGAGCCAGAGGGTCTTGATGTCCAGATGTCTTGGGCCAGTTATCTGCGACACACATTGGATAGCTTCACCTGGTCATTCTCATCTGGCCCTTCCTTAGATGTTATCTCTTCTAGAGAAATCATTAATTTCTTGTCCTTTACAAGGAGGACATATACTATTTGCCTTATAAAGCATGTGTACAGTGCAGTGGGAGTGCAGGTCCTAGCAAGAATACAAGCAGGAAAGGGAGCAAAAACCAGGCTTTTATGCAGTCCTTCAGTTTCCTATCTCCTAAAGACACGAGTAATATTAGATTGGGGCCCTCCTACTCTAGTATGGCTATATCCGAACTGATTACATCTGCAATGACCTTATTTTTAGAAAAGTTCACATTCAGAGGTACTCTCGTAACTGAACTAACCTTAAGTCTACTCCTTGGTAAATTACAGATAGAAACTACTCCAGGTGGAGTTGTCACATAAAGGAAACTTCATTTGCAACAAGTAAAGAGATCACAAGGCAAGACTTCCAAACCTGTCCTGGACAGTGCGTTATCCGCCCCTCCCGCCAGGCCCACGAAACTTTGGTGGAGGTACCTGTGAATGTGAATGAAAGTCCCTCCGGGCTTTCCCCACCAAGAATCTGGAGTTGTGCTTCCGTAGCGGTTATCATCACCATCTTTACTTCGGCCCAACTATCAAACTGAGTCTATTCACAAACTTCCCTTTTAATGATAAAGGCTGGTTTCTTAGAAAGGCTTGATTCTACCTGCTTGAATCCCTTTGTTTAACTTTAACCTAACTATATTCCCCAACTTCCTCATTTTTAATAATAAAAGACTAGGCCTTTGACAGTCAAGAGAGACAAAGGCAGAGCCAGAGGTAGAGGAAAAGGCAGAGAGCCTGCATAAGAAAGACAGAAGCGAAAATAGATAGAACCAACTGTTTGCCCCTGCCCCCTTCCCTTGAGATGATCTGTAACTAAAAAGCTTTAAATAAAGAACCCTGAAGACAGAGTTTTCAGGAGATCCCCACACCACTCTTCCCATCCGGTCTCCTAAATATATCCCCGACTCCGTTGCCACCTTCAGGAAACCCTGACTGACTCTTGCTGGGGCCAGCTCCCAGCACAAACCCTTGGCTTCCCAAGTAGAGGTGAGAGAGTGGTTTTTATTTAGATTTTAGGATAAATATTCAGAAAGGGGATCTTTGTTATCACATACAAAGTGGGCATAAATTTTCACAGGTGTTGTTAGAAAACTGCCTATACATGCCTTCTAGCTTATGTTACTGAGGCTTGTGCTCCTCTTGGGGTGGAGACTTTTAACATTAAAAAGAAACAAGGGGAAGGGGCTAAGCACAGGCTCAGAGAGCTGGTACAAACAGGATGAGATCTTGGGCTCCTCTCTGGCAAGGAATGCAGGGTCTAGGGCTTACTTTGGCACCAGTACTGGGAGTTTTACCCCTGACTTACTGTCTCCATTATGATTAGGCTATTTCCTGATCTTGTAGAGACTGTTGCTTTTAACATTCCCTTTGTTTCCTTAAAATCCTTAACTACTGAGGTTTTTGCATTCCTGTAATTCTGACACTTCCCAGGAAGTTCTGCAAGAAGGGTGTTTGGGCCAGCAGGGCTGATTAGGCATAGATCAAAGGAAAATAGCCAGGGACCTAAAATGACCTCATGTGTCACAAAAGCTGTCTCATCTTTATTTTTCTGGAGACCCCTAACTCCTCCTGCTCACACTGGGAATTAGAACTTCAACATATGATATATATTGTGTAATGCCGCCAATTTTGAATCCGAAAGACCACCAAGGAGCCAGTACCGATGCAAACGCACGAGGATTTATTTGCAAGCTCGAGCTTGGGCCCAAGTATACCCAACACAGTGGAGCAGGGACTTGGACCCCCAGGTTAAAAGGTGCAGCGGCTTTATAGGGGAAAACCAAGCCTGACCTGACCCGACTCACATAGCTTGCCTAAGTTAATTCTTTCACTCTGCTGTGATGATGAATACATTTAATCCCCACAGAGTGGTTTATCAGGGGATCTCCATTGGTCAGGGTCCGGGAGGTTAAGGGGATTAACTGATTGGGTGCTCTCACCTGGTCCTAAGTACCGGAAACTTGCTGCCCGTTCTTAATTTGCTTCTCCAAACCCCCCAGGACAGGAGGTTAAGAGGTTACCTGCTTGGGTGATTCCTCCAACGTGGCTTGCCTTTGTTTTCCAGGGGCCCTTGACCCATTTCTCCCAGAGCTGTTTTTCTGAGTAAACAAGATGGCGGTGTAGATTCCAAAACTGGGCCTTACAGTTGTAGGAGAAACAGTT
>PITA01004425.1:90756-123868 GCA_004023965.1 Spilogale gracilis
TACTGTGTAACTCTTGCTTGCTGTTTGAAACGTATATAAACCCCTAGACCCTTGCATTCGGGGTCCTTGCTGAAACCCGCTGTGCCGGGCAGATGCTTGGACCCTAGCTAGCTGGAAATAAACCTCACGGTGTGATTTGCATTATCCTGAGCGTCCTCGGTTTCTCTTTGGGGAGGCGGTCGACATCGGACTTTAACACAGTTCAACCCATAACACCTTCCTACAGAGGTCATATTTGTCACAACACAAATGTGAAAATATTTCACACCCTTTAGAGCAAAGAAGGAAAGGAAATGCTCTTACAAGTGTCCACCGGTGCCCGGTGTAAAGTTTTTCGTCGCAAATAGAACAGAGACTGCAAAGGCAAACAGAGTCCAAAGAGTGAGCTTTATTGCAAGCACCCTCAGGCGAGGTTCCGCGACTCCAGGGAGGAGAGTCGGGGAAGTTGCGCCTGGGTTGGGGAGTGTAAGGGTTTTTAAGCCTTATGGATTTAGGTGGTTTTTCCCCATATTAAGCAAGGGAACATCGTGTCCCCAGGTGATTGGTTGGGGGTAGGAAAGGTCCAGACAATGGTGGGTGGTCCCTGGCTGGAAAGCCAGGTATGGGAAGTTTCAGTCTCCCCGGCTAGGGTTCAATTTTACTGGAGATGACATGGTGGCCACGGCTGCTTTGGCGGGAAAATCAGCCATCTTGACCCCGTCTGTGATGTCCGCCATCTTGGGTGCCCCTGTCTCTCAGCCAGCCCAACATTCCGACCTTTTATTTTATATAATGGTGTAAGGGGCATCGACTCTATTCTGGCTACTTCCTGCTGATGGTTGGGCGTTATCATAGGAGAAGTCGGAGGTGGGCAGGCGAGAGTAGGGCTGTAGGAGGAGTTGATTTACTGAAACTCGTGTCATCTCTCAAAGGCGTTCCTGTAGATATCTAACAAGGCAGGGAGCAACCGAGATTAGTAACAGGATTATGCACAGGGGTCCCACGAAGGGGAGGAGCCAAGTTACCCAAGTGTTCGGGTCTAGACCCCATAGGTGGGAATTCTGGCGTCTGGACTGTATCCGGTCTCTGAGCTCACGAATTTTGGAGGTGACTATGCCAGATTGGTTAACATAATAGCAGCATTCTTCATTTAGGTAGAGGCAGGTGCCTCCTTTTTCTGCTGTTAGGAGGTCTAAGGCTCGCCTGTTTTGTGGGACGATGGCTGCAAGGCTGGTAATCTGCGTCTGCAGGGAGGTAAGGGAATCAGCGATCCACTCCATGTCATCACTGAGTGCCTGGGAAAGCTGGTAATAAAAGTTTATTGAAGTCCCGAGGCCTGCCACTCTGGTGGCAACACCAGCGGTTAGGCCTGCCCCAATAAGTAAAGGGAAGAAGGCTGCCCATCTATTTCTGTGGGTAGAGAATAGGATAGACATGAGGTGATCGGGGGAATAGATGGTAGTGGAAGGAGACAGTAAGATGAAAATGCAGTCTAGGGAGTCATTGGTGGTTAAACATCGGTAGATTCCCTCTGGGTATGAAAGAAATATTCCAGGAGGGGTGCAGTAGGGGAGGGAGGAAACGGCGATGGAGGAGTTGAAGGTGAGGATGTCCAGAGTTGAGAAAAGGTTAAGAATAGGTATAGGTTTTCCTATGGCCCCCATATGGACCATTTGGTTAGTAATGGTGGTGTTGGGTAGGGGCCACGTTGTTGGAATGGGGAGTCTGATGATACTAGAAATGGTAGAGAAAGGGAAGCATATCCAGCAGTCACTGTGGTCCTGAGATAGGTTTTGCCACAGGTTATAACTGGAGTTAATGAGGGTTATTTGCTAGTTGGTCAGTGGGGGAAGATCTCTGTAAATTATCAAGATTGATTCCCTTGTAGGTGGGGGTATTTTGAGCCTGCAGTCGGCCATTAATGGCCTGGATTATCCGCTTGGTTTGATTGTGGTTAGCCTGGTCCTAGACCCCTCCCCCATTAGAGAGTCCCAGTTGGGCCAGATAGGTCCAACAGACTGGACCACGGGGGGAGTACAATGAGCATTTTGCCTGTATTTTATCAATTTTTGAGGTCCAGAAAGTTTTTCCCGGGGCATGGGTGGAAGTGCAGGTGGTTGGAGTTTCTCCCTGGTAACATTCCTGGGGCATGTAAGTAAAGGATTGAAAATAGCGGCTTTTTCCTGTGCCATGCCTGCATTGGCCACATTCAGCTGCCCTGGTGAGTAGGGGTAGAAGAGTTAGGATTAGGAATACGTACCAGCCGGAGCTTGGTTTTGCCCACCATTTGAGAGGCCCAGTCACCACCTGTAGGTGCTCGTTTGAGGTTGCTGATGTGTACCCACGCCTGGTGTCCCAGCAGTTTTGCTGCGGTTGGGGTGGTAAGGATGACTGTATGCGGTCCTGACCACCGTGGCTGCAGGGATCCTGGCTGCAGGTCCCTGAGGAGAACCTGGTCTCCAGGGAGTAGCCCCTGAGGGGGTGCTCCTTTATGATCATGGTCTTTTGGGGAAGGGATGAGAGCATCAGCATGGGCCCTTAGGAGGGAACGCAGGAGGGTTAGGTAAGGCAGATAGGATAGGAGAGGTGGGGGAATGGTTGGGAGGTTGTGGTTTATAAGGAAGGGCAGCCATATAGCAGCTCAAATGGGCTCAACCCCGAGGGTCCACGGGGGTTGCCCTAAGCCTGGTGAGGGCCAGGGGCAAAAGAGTAGGCCATGAGAGATGGGTTTCCAGGGTCAGCTTTGTGAGCTGGGCCTTGAGCAACCCGTTAGCCTTTTCCACCTTACCTGATGACTGAGGGTGGTAGGAAATGTGGAGTTTCCAGGTGACATTGAGACTTTCGGCTACCTGCTGAGTTACACTGGAGATGAAAGCAGGCCCGTTGTCTGACTGGAGAGTTTGGGGTAGTCCAAATCTTGGAATAATGTGTTCGATGAGAATTGTGCTACAGTATCCGCTGTCTCTCGGGCCGTGGGATATGCCTCGATCCAGCCTGTGAACGTATCAACCAAAGTTAACAGGTACCTGAACGTTTTATGGTGGGGCATATGAGTGAAGTCCAGTTGCCAGTCCTCTCCCGGCTGGTGGCCACGGAGTTGATGATTTGGCCCTGGTCTGCGGATTCCACCTTGTGCATTTACAGCTGAACAGGTTATACAGGCTCTGTGAACAGTCTCAATTACTCGAGATAGGGAAGGGTGGTGGAAAAGAGGTTGTAAGAACTGGAGGAGGGCCTTTGGGCCAATGTGGAGAGACTGGTGAATGTCTGTAATTAGGGTGTGAGCTATGTTTTCTGGCAGGGCAATTTTATTTTGCATATAGATCCACCCCTTGTCTCCAGGTTTTCCCCCTAGGCCTCGGAGGGTTTCTATCTCCCTTTCAGAGTAAGAAGGCAGGTGTGGGGGGGTGTTGAGAAAGAGGATTGGAGTTAAAGAGGTCTTTAGGACTGTTTGCCTGGCCACCGAGTCTGCCCTGTTATTGCCGTGGGAGACTGGGTCCTTGGAGGTCTGGTGGCCGCAGCAGTGGACTACTGCCACCTCAGTGGGCAAGTTAAGGGCCTCGAGTAGCTTGGCAATGAGAGGCCCATTAACTATAGGAGTGCCCTTGGTGGTCAGGAACCCCTGCTCCTGCCAGAGGATGGAGTAGGTGGTGTGAGTTATGAGATAGGTGTATTTGGAGTCCGTATATATAGTGACTCATTGTCCCTTAGACAGGTGTAGTGCCCTGGTGAGAGCAATAAGTTCAGCCTTCTGGGAGGTGGTCCCAATAGGAAAGGGAGCTGTCTCTATTACTGCCTCCAAGGTGACTACTGTGTAGGCGGCGTGTCTTTGGCCATCTGAGGCCAGAAGGGAACTACTGTCTACGACAAGCACGCGGTCAGGGTTAGATAGCAGCTGATCAGAGAGCCCTGGGTGGGAGGGAGTGAGGTCCTCCAGGAGTTGTGGGCAGGGATGAGTGGGTTCAGGGGTGAGAGAGGGTGCAGGCAACAAAGTAGTGGGGTTTAAGCAAGGGGAGGCAGAGAGAGAGATCTGTGGATTTTCGATAAATAACAGATGATACAGCTGGAGATGAGAGGGGGTTAACTGGGCCAGTGATTGATGGCTGAGGAGATCCCTGAGTTGGTGGGGGGAGTAGACTACAAGGGGCTGTCCCAGAGTGAGGTTAAGTGAGGTTAAGAGGTTACCCTCTCTTTGGTAAGAGAGGCAGCAGCCGCCAGTGCCCTAAGGCACAGTTGCCATCCTCGGGTGGTGGTATCCAATTGTTTGGATAGATAGGCTACGGCCCTGTGTGTGGGTCCCGCTGGTTGGGCTAGAAGGCCCGGGGCTGAGCCGAAGCACTCATTGGTGAAGAGATGGAAGGGTTTAGAGGGATCAGGTAGTCCCAGGACTGGCCTGGCAGTGAGACAATCCCGCAGTTTGGAGAATACATGCCGAACTGAGGTGGGATCAGTGAGGGGACCCTGGGGTGTTTCCTTAGCCGCTTGGTATAAAGGTCGGGCCAGAATTGAGAAATTCGGGATCCAATGCCTGAAGAAACCTACAAATCCGAGAAAGGAAAGTATTTCATTCACAGTTTGAGGAGGCTGGAGTTCCTGGAGGAGGCGGATGCGGTCCCCAGTAAGGGACTTAGAGGTGGGAGTCAGGAGGATGCCCAGGTATGCGACAGAGGAGGTGCACAGCTGGGCCTTGGAGGGGGTGACCCGGTACCCCTTCTCCCCCAAGAAATTGAGTAGGGTGGAGGTATCATCCCGAGATAAGGAGAGGGAGGGGCTGCAGAGGAGAAGATCATCTACATACTGTAGCAGGGTGCTGGCCTTAAAGGCACATTGCAGTAAATCTATGGCCAAAGCCTGGCCAAAAATATGGGGGCTGTCTTGGAATCCCTGAGGCAGGACTGTCCAGGTCAGCTGCCCAGAGACATGTGTTTCTGGATCCTCCCAGGTAAAGGCAAAGAGGAAATAGGAGTTGGGGTGTAGAGGGATAGTAAATAAGGCATCCTTTAAGTCTAATACAGTAAAGTGGGAAGTGTTAGGCGGGACATGAGACAACAGGGCGTACGGATTGGGGACGACTGGATGAAACGGGTCTACAGCCTCATTAATGAGCCGCAGGTCCTGCACCAGGCGGTAGGCCCCCGAGGGTTTATGGACTGGGAGGATAGGGGTGTTACAGGGGGAGTTGATGGGAATCAGGAGTCCCTGCTGTCTCAGCAGGTCAATGATAGGCTTGAGACCCTGGCAGTGAGTTAAGGAGATGGGAAACTGTGCTCTGGAGGGGAACTTGGAACTATTCTTTAGCTGTATTTTGATGGGGGTATGGTGGGAGGCAATGACGGGTACAGAAGTGTCCCACACCTGGGGGTCTACTGAGGGTAGACTATCTGGGGAAGGGGTTGGAGGAGCAGGAAGGAGAGATAAGACGAGACACTCTGAAACTGAGGGGGAAGGAGAGAGACAAATAGTGGCTCGCAGTTTTTGGAGGATGTCCCTTCCCAGTAGGGGGACCAGACAGGAGGGAATTACGAGAAACGAGTGGGAGAAGGGGAAACCATCCAGGCTGCAAGTAAGGGGAAAGGTTACTCTAGGAGAGGAGGAAGTCCCATCAATTCCCATGACAGTGACCGGTGAGGTTCGTGTAGGTCCCAAGTAGGATGGCAGAACTAAATAGGTAGCCCCCGTGTCCAGCAAAAAGGAAATGGCCTTACCCGCTACCTGGAGCGTGACCCTGGGCTCGGCCTGGGTGAGAGGGGTAGCCGAGTCTGGGCTCTATCAGCCTGTAACCCAAGCAGGTGGAAGGCCTGTCAGCTTTGTCGTCCTGTGGAAGGCCAGACTTACCATCTCGGGGTCGCCCCTGCGTAGAGGTGCTGAGGATTCCCTGAGGTTAGGGCAGTCTGATTTCCAGTGTCCCATCATGTGGCATTGAGGACACGGTGGAGTTGGTGCCTTTGGGTTGGGACATTGACGGGCCCAGGGTCCCTCGGCCCCGCATTTGAAGCAGGTCCCCGGAGGGGTGCGGTTGGCTGTTCCCCTCTGTCGGCGCCGGCTGGCCGCAGGGCTGCTACCAAGGCCTGGGTCTGGAGCTGAACCTTCTGCTGGAGCCTGGCCTGCCGTTTAAGTTCGGCTTCCTCCTCTCAGGAGTTAAAAACCTTAAAGGCCATTTTCACCAGGTCGGAAATGGGGGTTTGGGGGCCCTCCTCGGCCTTTCTTAGCTTTTTCCGAATGTCTGGCACTGATTGGGAGATGAAATGAGTGGCCAAGACTGTGGCCCCTGCTGGAGAGGCTGGATTTAAGTGGGTAAATTGAGTTAAAGCCTCGGTTAGCCAGTTAAGGAACACGGCAGGGTTCTCGTCAGGGGCCTGAATAATTTCCCTGATCTTATCATAGTTAACAGCCTTATTGGAGGCCGCCTGCATTCCAGCAATAAGGCACTGGACCATGTGGTCGCGGCATTGGTGGCCATCTTGGCCATCTTGGTAATTCCAGCCGGGTTCCACAGCTGGGACTGCCTGAGTGCCAACAGGCACGGTGGCGTCAGTAAGGTGGACCTGGTCTGTGTATTCTCGGGCGGCAGCCTGGATACGTTCCCTCTCCTCAGTGGTGAGGGTGGTGGTCTGGACAAGATGTAAGTCGTGCCAGGTCAGGTTGTAGGCCTGGGCCAAATATTGGAATTCCTTAATGAAGTCATCTGGGTTGGCCGAAAAGGAGCCCAGGCATTTTTCTATTTGGGAAAGGTCCTGTAGGGAGAAGGGTGCACGTACTCAGACAACCCCTTCGGCCCCAGTGACCTCCCTCAGGGGACAAACTAGGTTGGAGGATAGATTCTGATCCTGGGACCGGGTACGAGCAGAGATGGGAGGGGAGGGGAGAGAGTTGGGGGGTGAGAAGGGTTCGGTGGTGGTCCCATGGGGTAGAGCTTCAGGAGCTTCAGGAGGCATTGGAGTAGCCAGAGCTGGGGACAGTTCTGTGGCCTTAGGGGGATCAGGAGATATGGGGGAATGGGGAGTAGGACGATAGGGGGGAGGTGATGATATGAGAGGGGCTCTTACAGGGGGCCCCAAAAGGTCTTCGGGAGGTTCAGAGAGAGGAGAGGGAGAGGGTTTATCAGGGTCCTTGGGAGCAGTAGGCAGAAGGGTCAGAGGTGGGGAGCAGGCGAGGAGGACCCGAGTGGTTGAGCAGTGGGAGCATAGTGAAGGCTGAGAGCGTAAGGCCCAGAAAGCCTGGACATAAGGAACTTCGGACCATTTGCCTTGGCGCCTACAGAGGTTGTCCAGATACATGAGAGTCTTATAGTCAAAGGTGCCTTCGGGGGGCCACCCAATTGATATTGGGGCCAAACGACGGTACAGTAATGTATTAGGCACCACCTTCATAAGTCTTGATCCAACTTTAGCGTTTTAAGGTTGCCCAGAAGGCAGCCCAGAGGCGTTTTAGGGTCGAATTTGGACTGGGAGGTTCCCATGGTCCCTTCACCTATCAACTCAGGGCACGGAGGAAGGTGTCCCCTTGTCTGTGTGCTGGGTTGCGGTTCGGAAGGGAAGGTAGTTGCCGTGGAAGGGGGACGTCGCCCGATTCCTCAGAACTATGGGGCCACCAGGTGGCGGAGGGGGTTGCCCTGATGCGGCCGCGATTTGGACAGGGCTTCCTGGAGGAGGATCAGGAACCAGGGAACACTCACCACAGTAGGCCTCGAGGGATGTCTGGAAAGAAAAGTCCCAGTCCCTTTGAGAGGAGGAGAGAGCCTCTGTGTTGGAGCAGGGGCTCAATCTCCTCCCGGGTTTCAGCACCAAATGTAAAGTTTTTCATCGCAAATAGAATTGTGACCGAAAAGGCAAACAGTCCAAAGAGTGAGCTTTATTGCAAGCACCCTCGGGCAAGGTTCTGCAACTCCAGAGAGGAGAGTCGGGGAACTCACACCTGGATTGGGGAGTGTAAGGGTTTTTAAGCCTTATGGGTTCCAGGTCTGGATTTAGGTGTTTTTTTTCCCCATATTAGGCAAGGGAACATCGTGTCCCCAGGTGATTGATTGGGGGTGGGGAAGGTCCAGACAATGGTGGGTGGTCCCTGGCTGGAAAGCCAGGTATGGGAAGTTCCAGTCCCCCCGGCTAGGGTTCAATTTTACTGGAGATGACATGGTGGCCACGGCTGCTTTTGCAGGAAGATCAGCCATCTTGACCCCATCTGTGATGCCCGCCATCTTGGGTGCCTCTGTCTCTCAGCCAGCCCAACACCCAGAATATGCTTACTGAGCGTTTTTCCTCCTCCTCTATGCTTTCCATTGTGCCTCATCTGTAGCATGGAGGGACTGATTACGGCCAGCAGTCAGGGGGTTCAGGCTTCAAAATACTTTGCCCCAGCTGCCTAGTTCCAGGAAGTTGTAGGTCCACGTGAAGTGTGGGCGGTTCGGGCTCATCGTTTAAATAACTTTGTAAACTTGGTCTCCATTTACTGTCCTGGGTTGGACCCCACCCCCCACCCCAGCCCACCAGAGGTCGCTGTTTCTGCTTCTACATCACACCAGGAGGAATCTGAGAGGACTGGTAGCAATAAGCCCTTGGGGCCCTACTAGACTGAATGTCAAGCTTCCCCTAATCAGCTGACAGTGCCAGCCTGGGCTCAAGAGGAGACACCTTCCCAGTGACGGTCTAATTAAAGGGTTAATGCCAGGGCAGACCAGCAATGTGGGCCTCCTCAGAATTCGAAGATCAGGTAGCAAGTGTGTCATTTTCCAGAATGGGTGGCTCTTTAATTAAAATAGCCACCTCACTTTTTTTTTTCTTTCCTTACACATGACCTGACTCTGGAATGCTATTGCAGGATATAATGGGGACATTTCTGCTCCTGAAAACTTAGCTACAAATTGACTTGAATTTTCTCATTGACTTTCATTGTCCAATCAAAGATGTGTTCTCTAATCACCTATCAGACCAGCAGATTCCTCATTTCTGCTGCTTCCTCTATTTCCCTTTCACAGCCTTAAGTTTTGGCTCCCATGTAGTCTGTTGAGATAGGATTGAAACAGTCCCTCTGCTCCCCTGAACCCTGCCAATTCTGCCATGAGCTCCGCCCTGACTCTGGCCTTTCTATGTGGCTTTTCTCATGCCTCCCCATCCACCTGGTTCCCACAGCCTACAGAGAAAAGGGCAGGTTCTTAGCTTGGTGTCTCCATGACCTACTGCATTTGTGTACCATCCGTGGTACTCTCTTCTTGGTGCCAGGACTTTGTGGCACCAGTGTGAACTCCTCTTTACCATACCAGGAGTGTACCTTGGGACACATGAGGCCATCTTTGTCTGAATTACCCCCTACTTTACATCCAACCCTCTGAATTCCCCTTTGGATCCTGCACCCTTCATAAAGCCTTTAGTAACCACCCTGATGATAAGGGAATGTCTTTCCTTGGCAGATTCCTGCAGTCCTGAGTAGGAGCTGATTTAAACATGGCCACAACGGGTGACAGGAACAACACAGGTGGACATTGGTCTCCTTCATCTTTGAGTGAACTTGGTGTCTCTTCCCATTCCTTCCCTCTAAGTAGAAGCATTTGCAAAGGCAACAGTTTGTTACATGGACTGAGGTGAAACACCAGGTGTAGTCAGTAGGTTCCCAAGGCAAACAGATACATCCCTAGGCCCTCATCCAAAAGTGTGGCTTTCCTTCCCAAAAAGGAAGCACCCCAAGTTTAAGGGTGAGAGTTAAACCTTTCTCTTGCCAGAATTATACTTAGAGGAGGGTTATCTCTGGGCTGGTAATACCGGCATCATCTGGGAGCTAGTTAGAAAAGTAAATTCTCAGGTTCCTCTCAAAAATTTCTGGGAGTGGCCCCAGTGGCCATTGTTAACCAGCTCTTCAGGTGACTCTCACAGCATGTTAAAGTATGAAACATACCAAGCTGGTACATGATACAAAGATTAAACGCTGCCTCAAGGTTGCAAGCATCTGATCAGACCACAGTTGCCAGGCCCTGCTTGTCATTCCTCCCACCTTTAACATAGGCACTCCGTTCCAGTCAAAGCCCACCTTTCTTCTCATGCCTCCTCACTGCATTTCTAAGCCTGACTCTCCTAGGGCCTGGGAGACTTGTGCCCTCCATGAAGAAGAAGTGTCTGTCAGATTTCAGTACTGTGGGAAAGCATGTATCCCAGGAGGCCCCTGGGGAAGCATTCTATGTCTGCATGGGTTTGGCCACTATGGTAGCCACAGAATGGCCCTGCAGGGAGCTGGACCAGGCTGTAGTATGAGCAGCCAGAGTGTTTGCACCAAAACTTCCAGGAACTACTCCCATCCAGTGCTAGAGCCAGGCAGGGAGCTCCTGGGAAAATGGGATCTGAGACTTCTCTGATGGATGATTTCCCTGGAGAATTCCCTGATGGCCTTGCTGTGCCTTCAACTACACTGCAGAATGCTCTCACCAAAATCTACTCCTGTTTCCTTCACTTGGGGTTAGATTTGCATCACATCTGATGACTTCCCCAGGGTTTTTCACTCCTTCCCCATTTTCTGTCACAAGTAGTGCCTTTAATAAAATCCTTGCATGCATAATCCCATTTTGGTGCCTATTCTTCCAAGGACATGAACTACTAATCTCAGATTAGAAAGTGTCAGAAGAAAATTTGTCGTGTGCGTGATAGAGAGAGAGAAAGGGAGAGAGCACACTGGATAAGAAAGAGAGAAAGTGCACAGAAGCAGAGAAAGAGAGTGAGGAGAGAATATGGTGGCAGAAGAGACCTACAAGCTGAGCTCAGGATGATAAAAATTCAATCTAGATATATAGACCAGGGGGTCATCAGCATATTTAAAACCCTGGGAAAGTATTAGATCACTCAGGAAGAATGCCATAAAGAAGAAGCTAAGAGGTTTAGGATGGAATGCTGATGATCATCAAGTTTTAAAGAACAGTCATGGGAAAATATACCCCAGAGGCCTTGGAAGGAATGGCAGAGAAAAGGAGGCAAAGCAGGAGACAGTAGGGTCAGGAAATCCTGGAAGAGAGTAGAATTGTAGGTTCTCGAGCAGACACTGATAGTTACTTACTAGTGTGCTGATGCTGTCTTGCCTGAGAGCAGGGAAGGTTGGATGCACAATCTGTTGAGAGCTGGGGACAGCAGAAGTATGCAACAAGGTGGGACAGAAGCAAGGAAGGAGTACTTCAGGAAATTTGACTCAGCAGAGTGGTGTTGAGGGAAAGGCTATCAAAGTGTAGGATCCTGAAGCCTGTTTATGAGCAGGTAGAAAAGAGCCAAGGTGGGTGAGTACTGGAATGTGTGGGGAGGGATTAACTTTGATGAGGAGGGGAAGCACTGCTTTGAAACAAAACCCAAGAAGAAGGGCTTTACATGCTTACATGTCTTCTGGTGACTTCTGGAAATAGAGGCAGAAAGCTGAAAGGGTTCCCATGTGGGAGTCTTCTGTTGTATCTCATTTTTCCCGTGCATTGGAAATAGAGATTACCTGCTGAATAGTGGCAGGAACTGAGAGTAGAAGGTAGGGTCAAAGACTGGGGAGGTGAAATAATGAAAAACTAGTTTCCCAGAAAAACAGGAAGACAATGAGAGGATTGTGATGGTTAATTTCAGGGAAATGCAGATCAAAACCACATTGAGATACCACTTCATACAGGTCAGCATGGTCAAAATTAGCCAGTTGGGAAATGACAGGTGTTGGTGAGGACATGGGGAAAGGGGAGGCTTCTTACACTGTTGGTGGGAATGCAAGCTGGTGCAGCCACACTGTCTACTTGGCTGGGTAATGAGATGCTTACAAATCTGGTTAAATATGATTTCTGGATATGTCTGTTAGCTTGTTTCTGGAAGAGATTAGCATTTGAATTGGTAGACAGAGTAAAGGAGGTGAGCCTTCCCAATGTAGGTGGGCCTTATCCAATCCACCGAATACCTAAATAGAATAAAAAGACAAAGAAAGGCTGAATTTGCTCCCTTTTTTCACTATCAAGCTGTGACATTGATCTTCTGCCTTCAAACTGCATCACTGGCTTTCCCAGATTCTCCTTAATCATGTGAACTAATACTTTATAATAAATCATATACATATGATATATGATATATATAATATCCTATTGGTTCTGTTTCTCTGGAGAACCTAATACAGAGAAGTAGCAACGTTCCTGGACAGCTCAGCTGAGTAGGGTATGAGGTTTCCCTAATATCACTCAGAGAGTTGACTCGGGTCTACGGTTTGGCTGGGTGGTTTTGACAGGAATGCAAATGTTCCCAAGAAATGGTCAATGTGGTGGACCATGGGATGGACAGTATGGGAAGGCTGTTAGCCCAAGAGTGGCAAAGAGGGAGAAAATAGAGACATGGTTGTATTAGGGTTGTCAAAGAGGTCAGCAGGAAGGATGGGACATGATGGTCTCAGAATGGAAGATATAAGTCTTCTGAAAGCTCGGGGCACTGCTGGGAGTGGTTATGCTTACTGTAGGCCTGGAAGTGGTGTCTGGTAGGGAGAGGGGTAGACCCTCTAGAAAGAGATCCTAAGACAGTGTGATCCAGTGAATGCTAAGATTCTCAGAGAAATTTCTCAGTATTTGTGTGAATCAAACTAATGCTATCTTGGACCCATGATGACTGTTCTGTGACCTGAAACCTTCTTGAGCACAGTATCCACCACCCCCACACACACCCCTTACAGCACAGATCTTTCCTTTTGTGTAACCACACCCTCAAGTGCACCCTTGGAGCATAACGTCCTTGTTCTTCCTTGGAGATATGGCTATGACACATACCAATTCTTTTTTTTTTTTTTAAGATTTTATTTATTTGACAGAGAGAAACACAGCGAGAGGGAACACAAGCAGGAGGAGTGAGAGAGGGAGAAGCAGGCTTCTCGCCAAGCAGGGAGCCCGATGTGGGGTTCCATCCCGGGTCTCCGGGATCATGACCTGAGCCGAAGGCAGTTGCTTAACCAACTGAGCCACCCAGGTGCCCCGACACATACCAATTCTTAACCATTCTCTTTCTGAGTGACCCCTCCAGCATGTACTCCCCAGCGTCCAGCACTATAGAGCAGATTCCAAGAGAGGTGGGATTGAGCAGATCGATTTGTCTTACAGCCAATTCTGTCCCCTTCATTGGCCTTTATCTTTGGTCTTCCTGTTCTTTTGGCCTTTCGAGGTGGTTTTGCATATACCTCCCTTTCATGGAACAGGATGAGTGCCTGCCATAAGTTTCTGATGGGGGGAAGAGCCATGCTTCTCATGGAAAGCATCATCAGGGTTTTTATGGACTATTGCTTCAGGTGGAGTGTAGAGTAATTATTTTCTTATGACTGTTTATAGATATAATTGTATCCTCACTACTCAGGAATTTATGTTCAGAAAAAAATTATTATTGGATTAACTGCTTTGAAAATCTTTTAATTTTACTATCAACACTGTTTGCATTTAAGCTGAGCTTCCTCCTTGCCAATCTGATGTGTCTGTTACAATAAGCATTTCAACTCAATTAGCGTCTCAGTAACAATCAAATTATCTTTAATAGGATGTAATTACTTTTTTTTTATTAGGCTAAACTGGGGATCTTGAGCTGTGAATGTCTACCATAGCTTTGAGAAGTGATTAAAACAAACCCAGAGGCCTTTCCAAGATATGAGCATATTTTCCAAAAATCCTGTTTGAAACCCTGATCATCCAAGAACCCCAAAACACAGGACTTGTGCTAAATTCACTTCCAGAAGGAAGCCTTGCTGATGTAGTCATCCAGCGTGTCTGTGCCTCACATGGTGGCTTCCCAGCCCTCACATAGGGAGTTTCAGTCTTCCTGTTTGCACCTGCCTTTTGTAGCTTTCTCAAGTCTGCCACATGAAGACCTTACTGCTAGGCTGAGCCACAAGGCTCATCACCCTAAATGGAATTAATGTGTCTTGCATTCCTCCTATGCAAAGCATGATTTTGGGTTGAATTGCATCCCTACCAACTTATTTGTTGAAATCCCAGCACCTTAGAATGTGACTTTACTTGGAGATATGATTTTATAGAGGTAATCAAGTTAAAATGAAGTCATTAGGGTGGTCCCTAATCCAATATGACTAGTGTGCCTATAAGAAAGAAATCTGGATGTAGACATGCACAGAGGAAAGACAACATGAAGATGCAAGAAGACGGCCATCTCTGAATCAGGGAGAGCAGTCTGGAATAAATTCTTCCCTCATAGCTCTAGAAGAAACCAATCCTGGGGACACCTTGATCTCAGATTTATGGCTTCCAGACCATGAGACTATAAATTTCTGTCATTTAAGCTGTCTAGTTTGTGGTACATTGTTACAGTAAGCCCAGCAAACTAATATGGGTGCCTACTATAGTGTGTAAGAGCAAGGCACTGACACTTGTGGTGATGAGCACTGGGTGATGTATGGAAGTGCTGAATCACTACATTGTATACCTGAAACTAATATAATGCTGCATGGAAATCAGCTGAATTAAAATGAAAACTTAAAAAAAGTAAGAACAGGGGAAGATGGCAGAAGGCCGGGTGACCCCATTTCGGGGAGTCCCCTGAAGTGAGCTCAATTCCTGCAAAAAAATACTATAGGAACACTGTGAGCACCCATGAAATCAGCCTGAAATGTAATATTTCACACTTCTGGATCACTACGAGGGACTAAGAACATTGGCAAAGAGGTAGAGTGGAGTGGGAGCTATCGGAGGGATATCCAAAGACAAGGGGCGCAGGGGAGGAAGCCTGCGGAGGCGACCCATTGGAAAGCAATACCCCAGCACAAAAGTGCTCTGTGTTTGGGGAACAACAGCAGATTGAGGTCTGACTCAAAGCAAACAGAAATGAAGTGCCTGAGGGGCAGCCAGGGAAATGGAGATATAGATCTGCGGAGAGAAAGTGCGCCCAGTGCCACGCGAGGGAACGCGGCAAGCCGAATCTATTTTTCTGCCACTTTTTTCCTTTTTTTCTTTTTTTCTTTCCTCCGCTTCTTTTCTCTGCCGCTTGTCTCAACCCCTGTGGGCCAGGCGTGGGCCCCCCAGGGAAGGCGATTTTGCAGACTTGTGCGGGACGTGCAGGGCCACGGGACCTCAGTCCCTCCTGCGTGGGGGTCACCACAGACTCTCTGGGCACAGACAAGGTCGCACGACCCAAATCAGTTGTAGTTTCTGTGGCATGGGAGCGAAACTACAAGCAGACAAGCAGGGGCTTTGGACAGGAATCAAACCAGTGTCTGCGCTCTGCCCGGCTGTGATAGGCAGCCAAGGGGGAAGATATAGGGAGAGGCTGTGGGGCCCCCCATCACCCAGAGGGTTGCTAATTAGGGACTCTCTCTGGGAAGGAGGTCTGCGCACAGACATCTTGCTCTGACATGACTTCCTCAACAGCTGCAAAAGAACAAACCCTCCAGAGAACTAAACCCTGACAACCTGGTCGCCATAGAGCCCAGTCCCTAGGAAGGGGGCGGAGAGATGCAGCCCAGGTAGAGGGGACTGAAAAACAGTGGGGCAGGCCCTGCCCTCAGAAGGCAAGCCAGAAGCACAAGAGGACAGTACCCAAACTATAAAACACCAACATCAAGGGGAAAGGCAATATATTAAACTTCTGGAACTGCCCCAAAAGCTGTATGCTTTAGTGACAGTTTTTCACCTTATTTGCTTTTTAATCTTTTTTCTATTTTTACTTTTAAAGTTTCCCCTTTAAACTTAAAAATTCATTCTCATGGTTTTTGTTCTTTTAATTTTAACCCACTTTTTATCACAATGTGATACTTAATACAACACTATATAACAATTTTTTACCTTGAAATTTTTCCAAACACATACCTGTGTTTTCTGTTGTTTTGTTGTTGCCTCTCATTTGTTTGTTTTATCTGTTTTTTTCCCTTCCTTCTCTCTTCTTTCCTTTATTTTTCTTTTAAATATACATATAATTATAAGCTTCAAGGTAATCCTGCATCCCTATTCAATACTACCCCTATATACAACCAGTTCTAATCACCCTATATCTTTAGAAAGTGGGCTTCTCCAAAAATAATAACAAGACAGACTTGAGAGGATCTGAAATACTTTCCTTGCCCACAAGGAGTGTCTGCTCTCACCTTCCCACCCTAGGCTGTTAGTGTTTCTCTGTAATTGTTTTTGCCTTTGTATTATAGAAATACTGGTCTTGGGGGTCATTCAGGGCGGGCTTAGCTTTTTGATCTCTTCATTTACTCCTGATGGTCTTTTTCTTTACCCTGTAATAGTTTTGTACCATATAAATCCTACCACTAGGCTCCACTCTGGCAGGGGTTTCTTTTCTTGCTTCCTTTCTCCCCTTCTCTTTTTTCTTTCTTCTTCCTTTTTGGTGGTGAATTCTGATTGCTCCAAAACCTTCCAGGGACCAATTCATCTAGATAGTGGCTGATATATTTAGCTATACACTCCCTCAACCACTCCTCACCACAATGACGCGGAGGAGGAACAACCAACAGAAGAAGAACCTCAAGACTGCAACGCCGGTCACAGAATTACTGGAAATGAGCATAAACAATATGACAGAAATTGAATTCAGGGCAGCAATCATCCAAGCAGTGGCTAATTTGGAAAAGAACATTAGTCACAAAATGGAAACCCTAATAACAGAAGTGAAAGCTGAGGCTAGAAAGGCTGTTAATGAGATGCAATTTATTTTAAATATGCTAACAGCTAGAGTAAGTGAAGCTGAGGATTGTATCAGTGATTTAGAAGACAGATGGATTAAGAAGGAGGAGCAAGAGAAGTCTTGGAGCAAACAGCTAAAATCCCATGAAAACAGGATAAGGGAAATAAATGATACCATGAAACGCTCCAACATCAGAATTATTGGAATCCCTGAAGGAGTTGAGAGAGAGAGAACCCTAGAAGATATTGTTGAACAAATCATGGATGAAAATTTCCCTACTCTGGGGAATGAAATAAATGTTCATGTCCTAGAAGCAGAGAGGACACCCCCCAAGATCAATGAGGTCAGAAAAACCTCCAGGCACATAATTGTGGAATTCGTGAATCATAAAACCAAAGAATGTGTCTTAAAGGCAGCTACGGGGAAGCAATCCCTTACCTATAGAGGGAGAACCATCAGAACAATGTCAGACCTTTCCACAGAAACCTGGCAAGCCAGAAAGGGCTGGCAAGACATACTCAGGAGATTACATGATTATATGCAACCAAGGATAATGTACCCAGTAAGGTTGACTTTCAGAATGGAAGGAGAAATAAAGAACTTCCAGGACTGCCAAAGTCTAAAAAATTATGCAACCACGAAGCTGGCACTACGAAAAATACTAAGAGGGTTTCTATAAAAGAGAAATAATATAAAAGAGTGACATAGAACAGAAATTTACAGAGGTAATCTATAGAAACATGAACGTCACAGGCAACATGATGTCAATACAAATGTATCTATCAATAATCACTCTCAATGTCAATGGCCTAAATGCTCCAATGAAAAGACTGGATAAAACGACAGGACCCATCCATATGCTGTTTATAAGAGACAAATTTTGAATCAAAAGACACTTCCAGATTGAAAGGTAGGGGATGGAGGACAATCTTTCATGCCAAGGGGCCTCAAAAGAAAGCCGGAGTAGTGATTCTCATATCAGACAAATTGGATTTTAATCTAAAGAATGTAGTCAGAGACACAGAAAACACTACATCATTCTCAAAGGGTCTATACACCAAGAAGATCTAACAATTGTAAATATTTATGCCCCCAACATGGGAGCAGCCAACTACATAAGACAACTGTTAAGCAAAATAAAGAGTCATATTGAAACAAATGCATTAATTGTAGGAGATCTTAACACACCACTCTCAGCAATGGACAGATCATCTAAACAGAAAATCAACAAAGAAACGAGAGCCTTGAATGACACATTGGAACAGATGGATCTCATAGATATATTCAGAACATTCCACTCTAAAACAGCAGAATACTCATTCTTCTCACGTGCACATGGAACTTTCTCCAGAATAGACCACATACTAGGTCACAAATCAGGGCTCATCCACTACCAAAAGACTGGGAATATTCCATGCATATTCTCTGACAACAATGCCTTGAAACTGGAACTCAACCACACCAAAAAGTTCAGAAGAAAAGCAAACATTTGGGGCACCTGGGTGGCTCAGTTGGTTAAGCAACTGCTTTCAGCTCAGGTCATGATCCTGGAGACCAGGGATGGAGCCCCACATCGGGCTTCCTGCTTGGCGGGAAGCCTGCTTCTCCCTCTCCCAGTCCCTCTGCTTATGTTCCCTCTCTCACTGTGTCTCTCTCTGTCAAATAAATAAATAAAGTCTTAAAAAAAAAAGAAAAGCAAACACTTGGAAGCTAAAGACTATCATGCTCAAGAATATTTAGATCAATCAGGAAATCAAAAAAGAACTTAAACACTTTCTGGAAACCAATGAGAATGGAGATATATTGATCCAACCCTATGGGATACAGCAAAGGCAGTGCTAAGGGGGAAATGCATAGTCATTGAAGCCTCACTCAAAAAAATTGAAAATCCCAAATACACCAAGTCTCATTACACCTTAAAGAACTGGAAAATCAACAACAAATTAAACCCCCCCCCCCAAGATGGGAAATAATTAAAATTAGAGTAGAGATCAATGAATTAGAAACTAGAGATATGGTAGAACACATCAATGAAACTAGAATCTGGTTCTTTGAAAGAATCAATAAGATCAATAAACTATTGGCCAAAATAATCCAAGAGAAAAGGGAGAAGACCCAAATTAATAAAATTATGAATGAAAGGGGAGAGATCACGACTAACACCAAGGAAGTAGAAACAATCATCAAAAATTACTATCAACAGTTATATGCCAATAAGTTCAACAACCTAGAAGAGACGGATGCTTTCCTGGAAACCTATAAACTTTCAAGACTGAGAGAGGAACAAATTGACAATCTGTATAGACCAATATCTAGTAAAAAAATTGAAGCAGTGATCAAAAACCTCCCCCAAAACAAGAGCCCAGAACCTGACAGATTCCCTGGGGAATTCTACCAAACATTCAAAGAAGATATAATACCTATTCTCCTGAAGCTGTTTCAAAAAATAGGAACAGTAGGAAAACTTCCAGACTCTTTCTATGAAACCAGCATTAACTTCAGACCAATAGCTCAGATGAATATGGATGCCAAGATTCTTAACAGGATCCCTGTTAATATGATCTAACAGTACATTAAATGATTATCCACCACGACCAGGTAGGATTTATCCCAGAGATGCAAGCGTGGTTCACCACTTGCAAATCAATCATTGATACAACAAATCAATGTGAGAAGAGAGAAGAACCAAATGGTCCTCTCAATTGATGGAGAAAAAGTATTTGACAAAACACAACATCCATTCCTGATTAAAACTCTTCAAAGTATCAGGATAGAGGGAACATTTCTCAACCTCCTAAAATCTACCTGTGAAAAACCCACAGCGAATATCACTCTCAGTGGGGAAAACCTGACAGCCTTCCCTCTGATATCAGGAAAAAGACAAGGATGCCCACTCTCACCATTATTGTTCAACATAGTGTTAGAAGTCCTAGCAACAGCAATCAGACAACAGAAAGAAATAAAAGGTATTCAAATTGGCAAAGAAGAAGTCAAATTCTCTTTCTTTTCGCAGATGCCATGATATTCTATGTGGAAAAACCAAAAGACTTTACCCCCAAACCACTAGAATTCAGTAATGTGGAAGGATACAAAATCAAGGCACAGAAATCAATTGTGTTCTTATACACTAACAATGAAAATATAGAAAGGGAAATCAGAGAATTGATTCCATTTACTATAGCACCAAAACCCATAAGATACCTAGGAATAAACCTAACCATAAAGAGAGGATCTGTACTTGAGGAACTACAGAACATTCATGAATGAAATTGAAGAAGACACAAAATGGTGGAAGAGCATTCTGTGCTCATGGATTGGGAGAACAAACATTGTTAAAATGCCTATACCGCCCAGAGAAATCTATACTTTCAATGCCATCCTGATCAAAATTCCACCAACATTTTTCAAAGCATTGGAACAAACAATCCTGAAATTCATATGGAACCAAAAAAGGCCCTGAATTGCTAAGGAATTCCTGAAGAAGAAAAACAAAGCTGGGTCATCATGCTACCTGATTTCAGGCTTGATTACAAAGCTGTGATCACCAAGACAGCATGGTACTGGCACAAAAACAGAGAAATAGACCAATGGAACAGAGTAGAGAGTCCAGATATGGACCCACAAATCTATGGTTGAATCATCTTCAGCAAAGCAGTAAAAAATATCCAGTGAAAAAAAGACAGTCTCTTCAATAAATGGTGCTGGGAAAATTGGACAGCTATGTGGAGAAGAATGAAACCAAACCATTTTCTTATGCCACCCACAAAGATAAACTCAAAATGGATGAAAGATCTCAACATGAGGCAGAAATCTATGAAAATCCTAGAAGAGAACATAGGCAGTAATCTCTTTGACATCAGCCACAGCAACTTCTTTCAGGACATGTCTCCAAAGGCAAAGGAGAGAAAAGCGAAAATGAACTTTTGGGACTTCATCAAAATAAAAAGCTTCTGCACAGCAAAGAAAACAGTCAACAAAACAAAGAGACAACCCATGAAATGGGAGAGGTCATTTGCAAATGGCACTATAGACAAAGGGCTGATATCCAAGATCTATAAAGAACTACTCAAACTCAATACACAAAAAGAAGATGATCACATCAAAAAATGGGCAGGAGACATGAAGAGGCACTTCTCCAGATGGGACATACTAATGGATAAGAGACAAGAAAAAATGTTCATCACTAGCTATCAGGGAAATTCAAATCATAACCACACTAAGAGGGTGCCTGGGTGGCTCAGGGGCTTAAAGTCTCTGCCTTTGGCTCAGGTCATGAGCTCAGGGTCCTGGGATCGAGGCCCATGCCCAGCTCTCTGCTCAGCAGAGATCCTGTTTCCTCCCTTTCTCTGCATGACTCTCTGCCTACTTGTGACCTCTCTCTCTGTTAAATAAATAAAATCTTAAAAAAAAAAAACCCTGAAATACCACCTTACACCAGTCAGAATGGCCAAAATTAACAAGACAGGAAACAACAAATGTTGGAGAGGCTGTGGAGAAAGGGGAACCCTCTTACACTCTTGGTAGGAATGCAAGTTGGTGCAGCTGCAATGGAAAACAGTGTGGATATAGCTTAAAAATAAAAAAATAGAGCTACCCTATGACCCTTCAATTTCATGACTGAAAATTTACCTCAATGATACAGATGTAGTGAAAAGAAGTGCCATATGTACCCCAATGTTCATTGCAGCAATGACCACAATTGCCAAACTGTGGAAAGAGCCAAGATGCCCTTCAGTAGAGGAAATGGATAAAGAAGATATGGTACATATATACAATGGAATATTATGACTCCATCAGAAAGGGTGAATACCCAACTTTTGTAGTAACACCGACCAGATTGGAAAAGATTATGGTGAGTGAAATAAGCCAAGTAGAGAAAGTCAAGTATCACTTGGTTTGGTTTCACTTACTTGTGGTGCATAAGGAGTAATATAGAGGATAGAAGAAGGAAAGGAAATGAGAAGTAGGGCAATTCAGGGATGGAGATGAAACATAAGAGAGTTTGGATTCAGAAACAAACTGAGGGTCTTAGAGGGAAAGGGGTGAGGGGATGAGTGAGCCTGGTGGTGGGTACTGAGGGCACGTATTGCATGGAGCACTGGGTGTGGAGCATAAACAATGAATCTTGGAACACTGAAAAAAAAATAAATAACAAAAAAATGTTTACCAGCACAATATTCTATTAGAAGAGCAAGACGACAAAGTTTCCTGCAAATTTTGCTGGGACACTAGTCAGGAAGAACATAGCTCATAGCAAGAAAACAAGTATCTCCTGCTTTCCTTTTCATGTGAAACTAAATTATTGCTGATTCCACTGATGAGAAATGAGAAGAACACATTTAAGAGAAAAACAGCACATCACAAATGCCAGAGCTATTGTCAGTCTGCCTGAAATATCAGGTCCAGGACAGCAGCTGAGACTGGGACTACTACTTGGATCAGTTTATGAACACCATCATCCTCTACTAGAACTCATCTTTGGGGTCAGGGGGAGACTACAAATAGGTCAATTAGAAGGGATATAGTAGAAACCCCTGTTCCTAAGTCCTTTAAGTCTATGAAGATGGGGATAATATTTTGAAATTCTTGGTGGAATGTGATGTTGCTTCAAACTTAACTTCTTTGAAAGGATGGAGTGTCCCATTTAGCACTTTTTACTTGGCTTTTATTTACTGTTACTTTATAAATGAGGAAAAGAAGTGAAAAATAAAGAATTTATTTATTTATTTGACAAAGAGAAACACAGGTAGAGAGGGAACACAAGCAGGGGGAATGAGAGAGGGAGAAGCAGGCTTCCCGCCAAGGAGGGAGCCTGATGCGGGACTCGATTTCAGAACTCCAAGATCACGACCTGAGCTGAAGGCAGTCACTTAACCAATTGAGCCACCCAGGCACCCCTACCACTCAATGTTTTAATTACATATTCATTGTAAAATAATCACCATGCTGAAGCTAATTAACAAAACTATCACCTTATATAGTTAATATTTACCTTCCATTTATGTGTGGTGAGAACTCAAGGCCTATTCTTTCCACAAATTTCAAATGTGCAACATTGTTAACTATAGTCACATAAATATAACTGAGATTTCCAGAATTTAATCTTCTTGTGTAACTGAAACCCTGTACTATCTGACCAGTAGGTCACTATTTCCCTCTCCCCTAGCCCCTGCCACCCAACATTCTACTCTCTTTCTATGAGTTCAATTATTTTACATTTTATGTATAAGTAAAGTCATGCAGCATTTGTCTTTCTGTGTCTGGCTTATTTCACATAACAGTGACTACCAAGTTTATTCCTACTGTCGCAAATGGCAGGATTTCCTTCTTTTTAAAGACAATTATATGGTGGCACCTGGGTGGCTCAGTTGGTTGAGTGACTGCCTTCGGCTCAGGTCATGATCCTGGAGACCAGGGATCGAGCCCCACATCGGGCTCCCTGCTCGGCAGGAAGCCTGCTTCTCCCTCTCTCACTCCCCCTGCTTGTGTTCCCTCTCTAGCTGTGTTTATCTCTTTCAAATAAATAAATTTAAAAAAATCTTTAAAGGACAAATATATGTATACATCTCACATTTCTTCATCCACTATCTATCAATGGACAGTCAGGTGGTTTCCATGTCTTGATTGGTGTGAATAATTCTACAATAAACATGGGAGTGCAGATACTCTTTGATATATGGATTTTGTTTCCTTTGGATATACCCAGAAGTGGGCTGTCTGGATCATACGGTAGTTCTATTTTAATTTTTAAAGGCAGCTCCTAATAGTCCATAGTGGCTGTATTAATCTACATTCCCAAGAATAGTGTACCAAAGTTCCATTTTCTCCACATCCTTTTTTTTAAAAAAAGATTTTATTTATTTGAACATAAGCAGGGGGAGTGAGAGAGAGAGAAGCAGGCTTCATGTGGAACTCGATCCCAGGTCTCTGGGATCATGACCTGAGCCAAAGGCAGTCGCCCAACCAACTGAGCCACCCAGGTGCCCCATCTACATCCTTTACCACATGTTATTTTTTCATCTTTTTGGTAATAGCCATCCTAACAAGTTCAAGGTGGTATCTCACTGTGGTTTTGATTTGCAGTTCCCTGATGATGAGTGATGTTGAGCCTCTTTTCATTTTTGTTGATCATTTTTGTGCCTTCTTTGGAGAAATGTCTATTCAGGTCGTTTGTCCATTTTAAAGATTTTTTTTCTTGCTGTTGAGTTGTATGAGTTCCTTATATATTTTGTTATTTATGCCCTTTCAGAAAAATGATTTGCAAATATTCTTTCCAACTCTGTGGGTAGCCTTTTCATTCTGTTGACTGTTACCTTCACTGTACGGAAGTTGTTTGTTTGCTTGCTTGTTATTGTGTTTTGTTTTGTTTTTAGTCTGGTGCAATCTCACTTGTCTATTTTTGCTTTTGTTGCCTGGGATTTTGGTTTCAAATCCAAAACAAATCACCACCAAGACTGATATCAAGGAAATTACCCCCTAGGTTTTCTTCTAGTAGCTTTACAGTTTCAAATCTTATGTTTAATTTTTATTCCATTTTGAGTTTATTTTTGTTTATAATAACAGATAAGGGCCCAATTTCATTCCTGTGCATATGGATATACACTTTTCCCATTCTGCTTATTGAAGAAACTTTCCTTTCCCCATTGTGTGTTCTTAGCACTCTGGTTGAAGATCAATTGACCATATAAGCATGGTTACTTCTGGGGCTCTCTATTCTATTCCATTTTCCATGTCTATTTACATACTGGTACCATACCTCAGAACAGTCTGTTTTTATTACCATTCCTTTGTTATATGTTGATATAGGGATATGTAATACCTCAGTTTTGTTCTTTCTTTAGATTGCTTTAGCTATTCTGATTCTTTTTTTTTAATTTAAAGCCTTTGTTTTGCCCAATATAAATATAATCCCCTACCTCTTTCTTTTGGTTATCATTTTCATGGAATAATTTTTTACCTCTTCACTTTCATCCAATGAAAGCTTGTTTGTTTGTTTGTTTTTGTTTGTTTGTTTGTTTGTTTAGAGGGTGTGAGTGGGGAGAGGGCCAGAGGGCAAGAGATATAGAGAGAGAGTCTCAAGCAGGCTCCACATTCAGCACAGAGCCCAATGCGGGGCTTGATCCCAAGACCCTAAGATTTTGACCTAAGCTGAAATCAAGAGTCCAATGCCCAAAAGACTGAGCCACACATGTCCCCCAATCCTATGTGTGCTCTTAAATCAAAAGTGATTCACTTGTAAACAACATGTGGCTGGATCTTGTCTTGGTATAGTAACCTCCTATTTTAAGTTGATAACAACTTAATTTCAATTGTATCCCGAAACCACGCTTTCACCCTCACCTTCCACATTGCTTGATCTAAAAAAGTTTACTTTTTTATATTGTGTATCAATTAAGCCATTTTTAACTTTATAATAAGGTTAAAAAGTAACTTACATAACACCATCACATCACAGTGTTACTTTATCCCCTATTTTTCTATATATTTACTTTAACCAGGGAGATTTATGATTTCATGTTTTTGTTTCAACTTGAAGAAATATCTTATGTGTTTCTCTTAAGAAAGGCCTAGTGATTATGAACTCCCTCAGTCTGTGTTTGTCTGGAAAGGTTTTATCTCTCATTTATTTTTAAAGACTAGTGTAGTATTCTCTGTTGATAGTTTTGTCTTTCAGTACTTTGAAGATATCCTCCCACTCTCTCCAGCCAACTAGGTTTCTCACTGATTATGGGATTCCCTTATATTTGGTGGGTCATTTTTACCTTGCTGCTCTAAAAATTCTCTCTTTGTCTTTAACTTCTGACAATTTAAGTATGCTGTGTCTCAGTGTAGACCTCTTTATACTCATCCTATTTGGATTCTTTTTGACTTCATGAATCTGGATATCCATTTTCTTCTGCAGACTTGGGAAGTTTTCAGTTATTCTTTCTTTAAAAATCTTTCTGCTTCTTTTTAGTTCTTTTTCTCTTTCTGGGAACTTCATAATGTGTATTGGTTCATGTAAGGGTATATCTTCTATCCCTTAGCCTTTTTTTTAACTTTTTTTCATTCTTTTTTTTCCTCTGGAAAATTTCAGCTATCCTTGAGTTTGTTGATTTTTTTCTTTGGCTTGATCAAGTCTGTTTTGAAGTTCCTCACTTCATTTTTCATTTCATTCATTGGATTCTTCAACTCAGAGTTTCTCTTTGGCTCTTTTTTTAATGATCTCTAGCTCTTTGTTGAACTTCCTACTGTTTTCATGTATAGTTTTCCTGATCTCATTTATTTGCCTATCTATAACCCATGGGCCTCCTTTTCTTCTTCTTTTTTTAAACTTAATTTTATTAGAAGAGTTTTAATTCCACAACAAAATTGGAAGAAGATAGAGTTCCCATTTAACCCTTGCCACATATATGCATAGCACCCTCAATTATAAAATCACTCATCAGAACGGTCCATTTGGTACCAAAGATGTACATTGATACATTATAATCATTCAATGTCCATAGTTTACCTTAAGTTTCATGTTTGGTGTTTACATTCATTCAAATGTATGGATAAATACATAATGGCATATAAACATCCATACAGAGTATTTTAATTTCCCTAAAAATCCTCTGTGCTCTATCTATTCACCTTCCTCCTTTCCCCACTTCTAACCACTGGCAGCCTCTGATGTTTTTATTGTTTCCATAGTTTTTCCATTTCCAGAATGTTATATATAATTTTCCAGTGTAGTTACACATTACAACTTCTTAGATTGGCTCCCATTTAAGTTTTCTCCATGTTTCCCCATGGCTTAATAGTTCACTTCTCTTTAGTGTTGAATAATATTTCATTGTCTGCATGTATAGCCATTTATATATCATTCATCTATTGAAGGACATCTGGGTTGTTTTCAAGTCTTGACAATTATAAATAAATCTTCCGTAAACATCTGTGTGTGTGGACATATATTTTCAACTTATTTGGGTAAATACTGAGGACCACGAGGGTTGGATCTTATGATTAGAGTATGTTTAGTTTTATAAGAACTACCAAACTATCTTCCAAAGTTGCAGAGCCATTTTGTATTCCTACCACCAGTGTAAGAAAGTTCCTACTGTTCCTCATTCTCACCAGTATTTGGTATTATCAGTATTCCAAATTTTGGCTATTCTAATAGGTGTGTAGTAGTATTTCATTGTTTGTTAATTTATATTTTCCAGATGACATTATATAAAGCACCTTTTCATATGCTTATTTGTCATGTGCATCTCTTCTTTGGTGAGGTGTCTGCTAAGGTCCTTGGTCCATTTTTTAAATTGGGTTGTTTTCTTATTGTTGAACTTTAAGAGTTATTTGTTATTTTAGATAACAGACCTTTATTAGATGTGTCTTTTGCAAATATATCCTCCCAGTTTGTTTGTCTTATTCTCTGGAGCCGAACTTTTTAAAAAACAATTATTTCAATTTTTTTTGTCAGATTATTTGTAGATTCCATTCCTTTAGGATCAAGTACAAAAACTTATTTGCTCCTTTAGTGGTGTCATGTTTCTATGATTTTTCATGTTCATGTAGTCTTGCATTGATGTCTGCACATTTGAAGGAGTCACCTCTTAGACTAAGTAGATTGGCTTTGGTGGGGAAGGACCATTATCTATGAATTGGCACAATGGTCCAAGCTGAGTGGGGTTCGTGGAAGCGTAAGGTCTTTTACTGGGGCACCAATGTCAGGGTTGGGCAATGGTGTTAGCTCCTGTGGCACATGGGGCACTGAGTCAAGAGTGCATTCTGAAGCGCCAAGTCTGGAAGGTGAGCACACAGATACTTTTTTTTATTGTGATAAAAAACAAAACACATAATATAAAGTTTACCTTTTAACCATTTTAAGTGTTTTTTGTTCCATTTGCACAGACTTTTAGTTTTGCAAGTTAAAAATTTCTAGAGAACTTTGTGACTTTAAATGTTGATATGTTTAAAAGCTTAGCAGGAAAACTCCTAAGACTATTTTTGTATGCAATGAATTTCCTGGGCTGAGATCAGGGCAGGAACAAAGGAGCAAATACTGTGGTTCTTCATTTTGTCTTAAAGCCTGGGACATTCTTATGCATTCAATTTGCCTCAAAGCCCTTCCCAGCCTCCAGCTCACAGTCCTTTGTGTATCAAGTTAGTATTGGGATTGAAGACATATGGATTTGAAACTGAGTACTGGCACTAAACAGCATGTGATCTGAGCAGAATACACTCTTTTCTGAGATGTCACTCATTAATATTTTTTCCTGGTTTATGGCCTGACAATTTAGCACTATTTTTTGTGTCCTCTTGCTTTCTGGCCTCTCTTTCCACATGTTCCACTTTAGAGCATGTAAGAGTCGACCGCCCAAGAGGGCAGGCAGCTGGGAGCCTTGGAACGCCGCACCTATCAAGGAAAACTCTGAGAGACCTGTTCCATGCAAAAGCAAAGGGTTTATTGGAGCATGCTCAGGCTCACAGCCTGACCCCAAACCAGTCAGCAGCTGAGAGCCCCGAGCTTTCCCGGAGGTGACCTTATATAGAACTACGTTGTCCATTACAGCAAAGCCGGCGCATCGACAGCCAATTAGTTTAAAATACCACAGCAAGGTCTGCACGTTGGCAGCCAGTCATTTCACGACAAATCACATACTTTTACCAATCGTCTTTACAAGGGGGTATATGTCCTAATTTGGGCTAGCAAGAGGCATGTGACAAGCTGCATGCGTGCGGTCCTTGGGGCCTGGGTGGGGTTGGGTAACTGCCTGCCCGTTGCTGGGCTCAGATAACAGGATGTAGGTCTGCTCTTACATTCTGGAGGGTGGGGGCCTTTACAGCAGCCCTTCAAGCAGAGTTGGCCTATAAGGATGTGACTTGCGGTGTCCAATATAGTAGTCATTATCCAGATGTGGCTTTTCAAACTGAAATATAAATTCATTAAAATTTAAATAAAACATTGAGTTCCTCAGTCATACCACATATCAGTACCTCAACAGTTACATGTGATCAGTAGCCATGTATTGGATAGTGTTTATATGGTGTTACTTCCCTCATCTCAGAAAGTTCCCTTGGACAACTGATGTCTGCCTAAGGGTATTTTGAGGCTTTGTTATGAATTGACCAGTTTCCTGCACTGAAAGTGTCAAACCCCAGCTCCCCCTCTTGTACCTGGGGACAACTGAGAATCCCTGTTGATTCTGTCATTTATAAGATATACTTCAAGGTATGAAGAATCTTTGGGGATCAATGGAATTCTTTGGCATGCTGACCATGACAGTAATTTCCAGGATGCCTACATCTGTCAAAATCATTAAATTATACATTTCAAATGGATACAGTCTATCACTTGTAAATCATACTTCAAAAAGTTGATTAAAAAATAAGGAAATGCCCCTCCTTATCTAAAAATATATAATTTTTATTTGAAACTCAACACTGACTTACAGCAAGCTATTTTTACTAGAACTAAGCCAGAAAGTTCCTAATTATGTTTCATGACTAACAACAGTTAGGAATCCCTAGAAAGGGGGAAGATAAGATTTTATCTATTCCTTAATTGAATTGGAAAGAAGGAAGCAGAAATACCAGCCCTTCATTGACCCATCTCACATTTTCCAAGTCCCTTTTCTGAAGCAGAATGGTGCTGTACTTGTAGGGACATAGAAGGGACAAAGGCAAGGCTGTATTCTAAGGGCTTCCCAGTCCAGTGAGGGAGCAGAGTTGGCACCACATCCTAGGAAGGCTGTATTGATGTTGCCTTATGGAGAAACCATAGGCTAATGTTTAGAAAGCTTCATGGAGGAGAGAGAATACAAGTTGAGATTTGAGCTATTATTCAAAAGACAGAGTGGAGGCAAAAGAATTCCTTGTGGATAAGACAATGAACAGCACTAAGAGATAGAAAAACGATAATAACCAGGAATACTAATGAAATCTGGGGTGTGTGTGTGTGTGTGTGTGTGTGTGTGTGTGTGTGTGTGTGTGTGTGTTTGAAAGAGAGAGAGAGAGAGGGAGAGAGAGAGAGAGGATAACGAGAAAATAATATTACCTGGGAATAATATAAGCATTGCATAAGAGGAGCCTCATTTGGCCTTCAAGTTTATAAATCCCACAGCCAGAAAATAACTGATGTTTTCAGGAAGAAACATCACAAACTACCATAATGTCCCACATTTGTGAGGCATTTACCCTCTGTGCTAAGTGCCTGTTAAACTGCAAAGGTATTAATCCTCACAAAAGCCCTACCAGGCATGCATCATTATCTTGTTCTGTGACTAAATAACTTGGGGTTCCAGAGGAGGATCCCATTGCCTGAGGCTCTATATTTAAGAAGTAGCCTTTCAAGGGGCGCCTGGGTGGCTCAGTTGGTTAGGCGACTGCCTTTGGCTCGGGTCATGATCCCGGAGACCCGGGATCGAGTCCCACATTGGGCTCCCTGCTCGGCGGGAGACCTGCTTCTCCCTCTCTCATTCCCCCTGCTTGTGTACCCTCTCTGGCTGTGTTTCTCTCTGTCAAATAAATAAAATCTTAAAAAAAAAAAAAGAAGTAGCCTTTCAAGTGCTCTTTCATGCTGGGCTCCTCAACTACTTCTCAACCTCATCCTAGAGCTTAGATTTTAGCTCCATTTTTCAATGAAAGCTACCCAGGGCAGCTCCCAGCCCATGCCCTCCAAGAACCTTCCTCCTCACCTGTCAAAATTTTCAAGGGTTCCCAATGGTCAACAGGCATAAAATTCATCTCGGAGCTCATTAAATGACAACCCCTGGGCTCTTCCTTAGCAACTTTAATTTGGAGGGTTACACTCAGGGCTCAAGAACCAACATCTTAGCAAGAGACCTGGATGATTCTGCTGAGCTGGTCCTTTGATTAGCCTTTGGAGAACCCCAACCTAGACTTGCTACTGCATCAGCTGCTAATCTGGCCTTTATCCAGAGGCTGTATGGAAAGATATATGGCTGCAGTTTATATATTATATCCTGGGGTCACAATTTAGGAAGCAGAGATAGCAGAGTGGAGGCCACTGCAGTCATCCCATTGAGGCAAGATGAGGCACCAGACAGAGAAGAAGATGTGGTTGGATTGGACAGTAATGTACTGTGGGCATGTAGCTAATGGAGTAGAGCAGCACTGAAGCAAAACCCCTGATTCCAGGGTTTAACCAGGTCATTGTATTAGAGATGTTGCCATTCACTGGGATGGGGATGCTCTTGGATGAAGAGGTTTAGGTAATGAGGCTGAATAAAATGTTGGGCTTAGGATGTATTGAGAGAATGTGAGGAGGACAGGAAAAAGCCCAAGTTTGTGAAGACAGTTGGGGGTAGGAAACAGTTGAGAAACTGGGTAGCAATTTGTGGGTGGAGATTGGGTTGAGAAGAAGTGGCAAATAGCGCAAAGAGAGAATGGGGCCATATGATGAGATGCTCTGATGGTTGATGGAGATTTAAAATTGTTGAATAGGACAAGAGGTCTTGGGTGGCATCTTGGCTCTTCACCAATTCTGTGACCTTGAGCAGGTTACTTGGGGTCTCTGAATTCAGGGTTTTCCAACTATAAAAGTGAGTTAAGCCTGTGCTGTGGTTCCAGCAGGGTTGTTGTAAGAACCCAAAACTTATGTAAAAGTCCCTGAGTGTGTTGCCACGAGCAGGATTTTATTTGTATGCACCCTCCACCATCTTTGCTATTAACCCCAGGGTTACCTCTGGGTGCAGAGCCCTGAAATCTTCTGACAGTGTGAATGGCTTTATCTCTTGGGAGGCATTGGGAATAGTGCAAGATGCTTGGGTTTCAAATCCAATGTGCTGCCTTCAAAGTCCAGCTGCATCTCAGTGAACCTCTCCAGAGCTCTGAGTCTTCATCTACCTAATGGGAAGATCCACACCAACCTGATCTTAGTGTGAGGTCTCTTGGATGCAGGAAGCTGAAACCCACTTGAGAACAATCAAGTAAAGAAAAATGTGTCAAAAGGAACAGATGTATCTCACAGAATCCACTAGAAAAGAAGCACCTTGAGCACAAGTACTGCTGTATAGTTGACCCTGGAATGGAACTTGGCTCATGATATATCTGATTAATATGTATTAAATAAAAGTGTCTGAGGGAAAATGGGTTTTCTTTTTTCTTTTTCTTTTTTTTTTTTAAAAGATTTTATTTATTTGACAGAGAGAAACACAGCCAGAGAGGGAACACAAGCAGGGGGAGGGAGAGAGGGAGAAGCAGGCTTCCCGCCTAGCAGGGAGCCCGATGTGGGACTTGATCCCGGGTCTCCGAGATCATGACCTGAGCCGAAGGCAGTTGCTTAACCAACTGAGCCACCCAGGCGCCCCTGGAAAATGGGTTTTCATGAGAGCTGGGAGATGGTAGCCAGGAATTGGCCAAGAGCAATGGTATTCAGCAGCTCTACTTCTCTCTCAATCTCTCTCTCCATTTCCCCCTTCTGTCCTCCTCCCTTCCCTTGCTCCTCTCTTCTCTCCTCACCTCTGCACATATGTTTTGTGCTCCTCTCTCTGCAAGCAGACTTCCTAGAGATCCCATCTACAAGTCTCAGTTTAGATCTGCATGGCCCTGGCCTTCTTCTCACTGGTCTGTGTCTCTATTGGGGAAGGTCGTCAAGAAGACATGACCACTGGTTGTCCCATGTACTGGACCTAGATGACCAGAGTCCCTTAATCCTCTCTTCTGTCTTTGAATGTGGGTTCCACTTGCCTTTCCATTCCCAGAGGCTGCTCCAAGGACATAGCCTTGAGATAGTGATGTGGTGTTAAGAACATCTACACAGGGCACCTGGGTGGCTCAGTGGATTAAATGCCTCTGCCTTCAGCTCAGGTCATGATCTCAGGGTCCTGGGATCAAGGCTCAAATCGTGTTCTCTACTCAGTGGAGAGCCTGCTTCCTCCTCTCTCTCTGCCTGCCTCTCTACCTACTTGTGATCTCTCTCTGTCAAGTAAATAAATAAATTCTATATATATATACCCCAATCTGTTTAAAAAAAAAAAAAAGAACATCTACACAGTCTACATGATGACTAAGCCCAGTTAAGGCCTTTATATAAACGTCTAAATATGGCGGGCAGGTGCGAGGATCCATTCATCTTTCTGCTACCCAACATTAGCCTGTATTATAAGATGAAAGAGTTCGAGGTCTCCAGAAAAAGAAAGATGAGACTTAGCTTTCACGACACAGGAGAAGTCATTTTAGGCCCCCAGCTATTTTCCTGTGATCTATGCCCTATCAGCTTATTTGCCTAAGCACACTTCTTACAGAACTTCTTAGATGATGTCAGAATTACAAAGAAATGCAAAAACCTCTGTAGTTAAGAATTTTATTTTATTTTTTTATTTTTTTTTGATGTTTCTTCAACTTTTTTTTCTTTTTTTTTTTATTGTTACTAAATTTTTTTTTTCCAGTGTTTCAAGATTCATTCCCCATTCCCCACACCCAGTGCTCCCCGCTTTAGGTGTCCCCAGTACCCACCACCAGGCTCTCCCATCCCTCCACCCCCCTCCCTCCAAGTCCCTCAGTTTGTTTCTGTGTTCAAAATCTCTGTTGTTTCGTTTCCCTCCCTAGAT